>RYFJ01000813.1:0-272820 GCA_003991445.1 Oryza meyeriana var. granulata | reverse complement strand
GGGCACAGGAGGAAGCCGACCACGAGGCTCGCAACGACGAAGCTACGCAAGTAGGCGAACCGCTGAGCAAGCAGATCCTCCAGACGTCAAGGCCATGCCCCTTCCACCCCAAAGGCAAGCACACGGCCAAAGACTGCTTCATGCTCAAGAAGTTTGCTTCCCAAGCAGACTTCATCATTTGCCCAACAAAAGGGCAAAGACAAGCCAGATCAGGACCCTGGCCGACGATTTTCAAGATCCCCAGGCCAGAGCTCAACCACATCTTCTGAGAGGGTCGTCCGCGTTTAAGTCCAAACCGACGCAGAAGATAACAGCACGCGACATCAACACAATCTCTACAGCAGACGCCCCCAATATTTGCGCTGGTCAGAGACGTCCATCACATTCACCCGTGCAGATAATCAAGATTGGGTTTCACACCCGGGATGCTACCCACTCGTCCTAGACCCGGTCGACAAGAACATTCAAGTTGAAGAAGTTCTCATAGACGGAGGCAGCGCGCTCAATATCCTCTTCGCCAAGACCCTGAACGAGATGAAGATTCCCCATTCAGATCTGCGGCCTAGTATGGCGTCCTTCCACAGGATAATTCCCAGCCTGTCTTCAACACCACTCAGGCAGATAACCTGGCCAGTCACCTTCGGCACGCGGGATAACTTCCGCCACAAAAATATCTGCTTCGAGGTCGCCGACTTTGAGACTGCGACCACGCGATACTCGGGACGGCCGCGCTCGCCAAATTCATGGCGATACCACACTATACCTACATGGTGCTCAAAATGCCAGGGCCAGTAGGAGTCCTCTCCCTCCGGAGCGATGTCAAGCAAGCCTTCACCTGCGACAAGGAGAGCTGTGAACTGCTCAATTCACAAGAGAGGTGGCAGTCGGACACAACAACATTCGGCAAGCCGTCGCAACTGAAGTCGAGGATAACCAAGTTCTGGCAAAAAAAGCAGCTGTTGACACCGAAAATCATGGCAATCAGCACTTGAAGACGAGTTCGACCCGCCAAGGATGATCTGGTTCGGTTTTGCACTAGACACGCGAAGGCCTGGGAGAACATCTGCTTAGCTCCAGTGCAGGTCCTAAATAGTTGAGGTTGTGGGCGCCCTCAATGTGCAAGACAGACGCCAAGCCAGTCAATTTGCCCGCATTGACAAGGACATAGAAAAAAAGCAGTTAGATCATTGATCCAAGCTTTCTCGGCCGATAGCGATACAGATTTGCTCCAGCCGATTGCCGAAAGATAGTACTTGTATAGTCGGCTAGAAGCCCGATTGAGGATGTATAAAGCAGATACAAAACCAGCCGATTCCGATAACACTTGTACATCGGCTAAAAAAACGATGGATAATATAATAAAATAAATCAGCCGACTACCCGGACTACCAATAGAACGTGTTACATCGGCTGGAAAACCGATGATATGGTTAGATAATCGGATTGTAAAATAATAATCAAGACATATGCAGTCGGCTTTATTTAAATAAAAAGGTTTGGCGGATAACTTATCGGCTAGACACTCCGATAAGACACTTGCATGAAGATCTATCAACCTAGCAGGAACAACTATCGTTGCAGTTTAGTAGGTCGGACCTAACCGATGCAGCACAAACTGATGATAAATTACACCAGGTAAGCTAATAAATCTACGCACGTGTGATGTGATATACCTACTCGGGCTAAGAGATCAAACTTAACTGATGCAGCCGTAGACAGAATAGATACACTGTGGTAAGCCGACTACCGTAGATCAGCTAGAATATCGGACCTAACCTAGGAAGTCCTAGCCAATAAGGTAGTCGGGATAACGAGACTTACCCTCTCGCAGGAGTTCGGACCTAACCGATGCAGCCCGGCTCAAGAAGCAAGTACCCGTCGAAAAGGGTGGCAATGCGCCGAATTTGTATTGATCTGAGAGATGATTTACATGGTACCCGAGCATACGTATTTATACCCCAAGTTGATACAGTCCTGATCGGATATGAAACAGGAGTTTTCTAACTATAAAAGGAAAATTAACAAGCCCTGATCAGACACGAGATCAGATTTTCCTAAAAATTATTAAAGCTACCTAATTTATAGATAAAATAGTTAGCTGCCATGCTGTGGTCTTCACGATTCCTTCCTAAATTCGGCTTCTTCTGGATTAACTTCCATTGGCTGATATAGACTCTTTCCTTAACCAAACATGATAACGAACCGTACCAAATTTTGGTGTTAACAGCAGCGAAGTCAGGAATTTCAGCGGACTCTGACACAAAAAAGATCCCCCTGGACCCTTCCGATCCCTCCAAGACTACTCTAGTCGGGACCGGACACAACCCCAAATAGGAAGACGCGCTCATCACCTTCCTCCAAACAAGGATATCTTTGCGTGGAAACTGTCCGACATGCCGAGCGTACCAAGGGAGGTGATCGAGCACACCTCAACGTGAAGACAAACACCAAGCCAGTCAAGTAACGGTTGCGGCGCTTCACTCAGGACCGGAAAGATGCTATTCGGGAGGAGATAACCAAGCTTCTCACAGCTGGGTTCATCAAAGAGGTCTATCACCTGGATTGGCTGGCAAATCCAGTCCTGGTCCGAAAGAAAAACGGTAAATGGCGCATGTGCATCGACTACACCAATCTCAACAAGGTGTGCCCCAAGGATCCATTTGGTCTACCAAGAATAGATCAGGTGGTGGATTTGACTGCAGGGTGCAAACTTCTCAGTTTTCTCGACTGTTACTCGGGATACCACCAAATCAGCCTGAAAGAGGAGGATTGTATAAAGACGTCTTTCATCACGCCGTTTGGAGCGTACTGCTACATCACTATGCCGTTCGGTTTGAAAAATGCTGGAGCAATGTATCAACGTGCAATTCAGCGGTGTCTACACACTCAGATCGGGCGCAACGTGGAAGCCTACGTCGATGATGTGGTGATCAAGACCAAGTCCAAAGAAGACCTCATCGCTGACCTAGAAGAAATCTTCCAAAATCTTTGAAGATTTAAGATGAAGTTGAACCCGAAAAAGTGCGCCTTCGGTGTACCATCCGGCAAGTTACTCGGCTTCATCATCTCGCATCGCGGCATCGAGGCCAACCTGAAAAAAGTCAACGCAATCATGAACATGGCACCCCGACTAGCCAGAAAGACATCCAGAAGCTAACAGGCTGCATGGCTGCACTCAGCCGGTTTATTTCCTGACTGGGCGAATGGGGCATGCCCTTTTTCAAGCTATTAAAGAAAGCAGACAATTTCCAATGGATTCCCAAAGCCCAGCAAGCCTTCGAAGACTTCAAAAAATTCCTCACATCACCACCCGTATTGGCATCACCAATGCCCCAAGAACCATTAATGCTGTATCTGACGGCAACTACTCAGGTAGTCAGCACGGTGCTGGTGGTCGAGCGATCCGAACAAGGTCACATACAGAAGATTCAACGGCCAATCTACTTTGTCAGTGAGGTCCTTGCCAACTCGAAGATGAGATATCCGCAGGTTCAGAAGCTGCTGTACGGCCTACTCATCACTGTCCGGAAGCTGGTGCATTATTTCCAAGCACATCAAGTCACGGTAGCACATCGTATGCACTCGGGGACGTCCTGCACAATCGCGAGACCACCGGCCAAATCGCTAAATGGGCGCTCGAGTTGATGGCGTTCGACATCACCTTTTAGCCACGGACAGCTATCAAATCACAAGCTCTAGCCGACTTCGTGGCCGAGTGGACAGAAGTTCAAATGCCTACATCAACAACGAAGCTAGAGTACTGGACGATGTACTTCGACGGTTCTCTACGGATCGGCAACGCAGGGGCCGGTGTCGTATTGACGTCCCTTACCGGAGAAAAACTCAAGTACATTCTCCAAATCCACTTCCCGGCTTCTCACAATGTCGCCGAGTACGAGGCGCTTATCCACGGGCTCCGCATTGCTATATCACTCGGCATACGTCAACTGGTTGTGCGTGGAGATTCTCAACTCGTGGTGAACCAAGTTATGAAGGACTGGACATATCTCGACGATACCATGGCGGCATACTGTCAAGAGGTCCGCAAGCTGGAAAACAAGTTCGACAGGCTAGAGATAACACATGTCCTACGACAATACAATGATGCTGCAGATGAATTGGCAAATATGGGATCCAAGCGAGAAGTGGTCCCGACAGGGATCTTTGTTGAGCAACTTATAGAACCATTAGTCAAGAAGAAACCAGTGCCGGAGCAGTCGGGAGGCGAACCTACCCTGGCGACAGACGAGGTGCTGCACATATGTCAAGATTGGTGGACTCCTATTCTAAAATTCCTCCTGGACGACGAACTCCCAGAAGATCGCAGCCAAGCCGAACAAATCAAACATCGAAGCAAGAGTTTTCTAGTTGTCGGAGAAGACCTATACCAAAGAAGTGCATCCGGTGTCCTTATGCGTTGCGTCACCACTGAGGAGGGCAAGCAAATTCTACAATCGATCCACTCGGGCATATGTGGCAACCATGCTGCATCCAGGACGTTAGTCGGAAAGGCTTACCGACAGGGATTTTTCTGGCCAACAGCAGTAACAGATGCCAAAGACATTGTTCGCATATGCGAGGGTTGCCAGTTCGCAGCCCAAGAACTCCAAACAATCCCAATCTCTTGGCCCTTTGCAGTATGGGGGCTTGACATGGTCGAGCCCTTCAAGAAAGCACCAAGAGAGTTCACACACTTGTTCGTCGCAGTGGATAAATTCACCAAGTGGATTGAGGCCAAACCCATTGCAACCATAATAGCGGCATGAGCAAAGGACTTCATCATGAGTATACTATACCGATTCGGGGTCCCCAACCGCATCATTACCGACAACGGTACTCAGTTCACGGGCAGCGTGTTTCAAGATTTCTATGACGACTTCAGCATCAAGATCTGCTACACATCTATGGCACACCCGCGGAGCAATGGGCAGGTTGAACAAGCCAATGGTATGGTCTTACAAGGTATCAAGGCCAAGATATTTGACCGACTACAACCATACACGGGCCGGTTGGTACAAGAACTCCCATATGTACTCTGGTCCCTAAGAACCACAGTTAGTCGGGCAACTAGGCAATCCCCTTTCTTTCTGGTCTATGGTGCTGAGGCTGCGCTACCAACCGAGTTAGAGTTTGGCTCTCCAAGAGTTCGGGCTTACTCAGAAGACATCTCCAACAATACCCGATTGGTCGAACTAGATCAGTTGGAAGAAGCAAGAGATATTGCAACAGTCCAGTCGGCAAGGTATCTTCAAGGCCTGCGTCGTTATCACAATCGCAATGTCCGTGGCCGCGCCTTTCTGGTCGGAGATCTTGTCTTGAGAAAATACAAACCACCAAAGACAGGCATAAACTATCCCCAATCTGGGAAGGGCCGTTCATTATCACTGAGATTACTCGGCCAGGCGCCTACCGACTGAAGACCGAAGATGGTGCCCTCATCAGCAACTCATGGAATATAGAATAGCTACATCCTTTCTATACCTGAGTTTAATACTTTCCCATGTGTACAGTTTTTCTCTGACTCACTACGCCGCTTGTTTCAACTGAGTAGTGAGTCGGGGGCTGCATGTATTATATGTGCTTTGTCAATAATATACGAGCTTGTTTTACTTAAGTTATGAAGTTTTACTACGACTTTGTCACGTTTGCCCGAGTACAGCTCTCTACGGTGAACGATTTTATTAAGTTCCTATAGACTAACTCGGCGTAAACTATATAGTCGGGTAAAACTAATGACAACTGAGTAACAATTCAGAGCTTGGCGGCATTGCACATATATTTACACATGTCTTTACAAAAATCCACAATACACCGACTGCATGATATACTATTCTTACATACCCAGGTCTCGGGTGATCATCTCTGTAGTCGGCCTCGCCTTGGCTATCAGCTCCAGCGCCTCCTTAGGTGTCGTCTCCTCGGTGAACCCCTCCCTGATGGCTTCAATAGCTGCCCTTGGGTAGATGGACTTGGTCATCGCCAGAGTATGGGCCACGCCGACAATAACATGCTCATCCGAGTACCTCTTCAGGGCACTTGGTGCATCCTTAAGCGCGCCTCCACTTGGAAGATCGTGCTGGAGCTGGTTCCCACATCGCGAGGATCCATGATGTCAAGGAGCCCTTTCACAGACTCGGCAAGGGTCTTCCGTGACTCCTTGACAACCTTTATCTCCTCTGCGAAAGCCTGAAACTGGATTTGGGCATTGGCTCTAGCAGCTACCCGGGTTCACCGATAAGCAAACTTGTCAGGCAAAACTGCAAAGGGGGTAATTAATGGATTGGTTAAGATCAATGTCAGGGCGGAGACTTACTTTTGTAGTCAGCCTCCCACTTGGCTATGGTCTTCTCCAGTTCAACTTTTTCCTTCTCGAGCTTGGCGTTGGCCTTCTTCAACTAGGCCTTCTCTTGCTCAAGCTTGGCATTGGCCCTTGTCAGGTCGGCTTTGTCTTTTTCAAGCCCGGCCTTGGCTCTCTCGGCCTCCTTCAACTAGATTTCTCCCTCTGTTCGGGTCTTCAGCTCGGCTTCGAGGGCTGCACGACAGATTAGTCAACAACTCAACGTTGCAGTCAAGACACAACTGGGTAGTCGGGAACAACGCAGCTGGAGAAATATAATAAGGATTTGGTCAGGAAGAGGTATTCTGGAGGCTTACCTCTCATCTTCTTGGCTTGGTCCCAATTCTCGTCCCTGAGCTGGGTGACGGTGTCCTTCAGCCAAGTTTCCCTCCCTTGATGGCGCTCCTCCAATACGGTCTTTAGGGCCCAGAGCTGGTCCATTTCTTGGAGCTGGGGGGCAACCCAGGTCAGGACCTCGTGCATCTTCTCCAAGCGATCAACAAGCTTCTGCTCGGGGAGAAACAAGTCAAAGTAGAGTCAAGCGTCAGAGCACTCGTGCGAGGAAGACTACCAAGATTCCAATACAACGGAAATCATACCTGAATCCCCTGGGACACGGCGATTGTGGCACGAAGCAAGTCTTCACGCTCCTTTTTCGCCGCAACCTCATCATGCTTGTACCTCCTGGTGGTTCCATCAGGCGCCGTCTAGTGGAATGTCCACGGGAACTTGCGGGGAGGAGCTTTGAGCCTAGGGAGGTTCGGTCTGTCCAGAGGAGAAGACAGCAATGACGACAATTGCGACAAGGACGGCAACGGGGTCCTGGCCCCCAACTCGGCAGCCTCCGGGGCCTCAGGGGCTGGCTCAGGGGTTGGAGCAGCGGCTTCAACGGCCACCCCTTGGTCGGCCAATGTCGGCGGCCCTGCAGTCAGGACCGTCTCAGTTTCTGCAACTGGGACCGTCGCCGGCTCAGCAAGTGTGCTCGTTGGCGCTGGCTTGGCTAGGGCTGGCTCTACAACAAGAGTGGCCGGAGCGATCTCCTTGAGATCAATATCGGCCCGCTTCCTGTGTAACGAGTCAAACTTCAAGACACTACCATGACAAACAAGATTTTCAGAAGATCCAGAGTAACCTACCTCTTGGAGAACTTAAGCCTTTGCCCAGAAGATCAAGATCCCGGTGGTGGGCTGCGGCCGGTTGTCAGGCCAGTCAGCGTGGCAGTCGGCTACGGTGTTTTTATCCTGGCCGGCCCCACTCCTGGTGCGGCCAGCTAGGGTGCCCGGGTACCCAGTGGCACCATTCTTGGGCTCAATGTTACTGAGCCTGGCGGCGCTGGAGTCGGCCCTGTACTCGGCGGCACTCTGGTTGGGCTCGATGATGCTGAGCTTGACTGCACGAGTCCCGGTCTGGGACTCAATGGCCTGGGAGTTGCACCGGCAATGTCCTGTATCTTCAGACTCCCGGCAGCGGCACTCAGCCTCATAACCGTCTTCTTGCCTTGATCTACAACAGGTCTCTTCCCCGCTCTCTTGGAGTCGAGCTGGGCAGTAGAAGGACTTCTCGGCCTCTTCTTCGATTTCCAGGCCGACAATTTTCGGGAGTCGTCATCAAACTCCTCACATGACTGCAAGCAGTTCAACAATGCAAGTTACACACTGCGGAGCCAATCTGGGCATGTATCTGCAAGCATTCACCACAGATGAACTACAAGACAACATCAGCAAGGGTTACCTTTGGGCGCGGCCTCTTCTTGCTGTAAGCCACCACGGACCAATCTATGTCCTCAGTTTCAACTACCCCGCTGGCAAAGAAATCCAACAGGATGTCGGTCACTTTGTACTTGTCTATCAGGTCAGAGAATTCCCGGTTGGGATCACCTTTGCCCTTGTAGTCCCAGCCGAAGTGGCACCTCAGCTTCAGCGGCCTGAGGCACCGAGTCAAGAAGCGTCTGGCCACCCATGGGCCAGTCAACCCGGCTTTCTTCAGCTTGCTAATCCTGCCGACAAGTGTATTAACCTGCCCCATTTCTTCAGAGGTGGGCAGAGACAACCACTTGGCAATAATTACCGGGGGCAAACCCATAAAAGGGGGAAGGCATGGCTCAAGATCGGAACAGTAAAACCATTCCTTATGCCAACCCTTGAGAGAAGATTTCAAAGGAATATCTAAATAGATCTTCTTCATCTCGTTCCTAAGTTGGACACCGCCCCCCCCCCCCCCAATCACTTGGATTTTATTCTTGGAGGGTTGGGGCTTGATATGGAACAAATACCTAAATAGATTCAGATGGGGTTCTACACCCAGGAAGCACTCACAAAGAGTCACAAAAATGGAGATTTGCATAATTGAGTTGGGATTCAGATTCACCAACTCGAGTTCGTAAAAAGTAAGAAGCTGGTGGAAGAACTCGGAAGATGGAAGAGAAAGACCCCGGTAGAAAAAAGAGGCAAAAACGATGGTCTCACCCTCCCGGGGCTCCGGAACCGATTCACCCTCAGCCGGACACTAGTTGATGATCTCCTGGCTTTGCAACTTCAGCTGCTTCTCCAGAAGCTTCAACTTCGCTGACCCGCAATCTGAAGTCGGCCAGACTCATCCGACGCACCCGCAAGATCCGAAGCCCTTGGCATGGTTGGGGATGAGGAGATTTGGGGGAAATGCTACTGGAGGTTTGGAATGGACGAGGGAGAGTGAAATCGCCCGAGTTCTGGTGGGGAAGAGCGAGCAACAGCAAACCCTAGCGGAGCGGGAGGCGAAATTTCGGCGTAGAAGCGGAAGACGAAACGATTGGTGGATTGGAGAAGATGAAGGAATCTTTTCCCTCTCTCCCCGCCTTTTATAGAGCCGATTCCGATTCGTGGGCTTGGGCCTGCAAAGTTGGTATTGGGCTACCAAGATATGAGTTTCTACAGTAGCAAGCTCAATATGGGCCACTTGCAGGCTGGGTTAAAATCACAGTGCTGATGCTATCAACAGGAACCGATGAGGTAAACAGATATGCTTCATGAAGGCCTAATTGCTAAACACATGTGTTTGGGTATCTGTCTTATCCACCAGGTATCGAGGATATATCCTTATAAGGATCACAAGCTGGTCTTCATTAAAATTGGGGATGCAGGTATCTTTCTCGAGTACACCTGACCACGCAATGGATTTAATTTCATAAAATGGTACTCGGCCTACATGCTTGGCCAACAGTTGCCATGAGCAACATTATTCCAGCCGACATGACGCTGAAGAGTCTAACTTTCGAGTAGTGCACTACTCGGGAGAGACTATAAACCTTCTTTCCAGCTGACATGACGCTGAGGAGTCTAACTTCCGAGTGGGATGCCACTCGGGAAAGACTATAAACCTCCTTTCCAGCTGACATGAAGCTAAAGAGTCCCATATACGAGTGGCATGCTACTCGGCAAGACTATAAATCATATTTCGGTTGACATGATACCGAAGAGTCTCATATACCAATAGTATACTACTCGGGAAAGACTACAAGGTTAAAGATCTTTGACTTTATATTTAATTGTCTTCACAATTAAGCACAAAGTCGGGGGCTACACCTAATAGGTGCGCCTATTCGGCGCACACTATTCATACATCTACATGAAGCCCTTCATAGCCTCGTTACCAGCTGACATGAAGCAGGACTCGGGAAGAAGAAGCACTCCGACAAAGAGTACTTGGGAGCAATGCACTCGGGCAATCTTCACCGTGGAGGATGAGCACTCGGCATCAGCTGTGACTTAACTATGAAGGTCTCAGGGGCTACTGTGGAGGCCATGGGCCCCGGGTACCTCATCACAAGCATATGGGTCACTCGGATAGAGGATGGGCCGAGACTTGTAATTAGAGATATAGTAGCACCCGGCAGATTTTGCCTTGTACAATAAGGAATATACAGTCCTAGTCGGGTAGATTGTATCTCTAAGAGGAGATCTCTTGGCCGTATTCGGCTAGAACTCCTACCTTGTACTCCTATCCCCCAGTATATAAGGGGAGGCAGGGCGCCCCTTGAGGGCATAAGCTCATAGAAGCAGACACAAATCCTCAAAGGAATAACACCACAACTGGACGTAGGGTATTACCTCACATCGAGAGCCTGAACCAGTATAAAATTTCCTTGTGTTCCTTTGCAATCCACCGAGTTTCGATCTGCTGAGTAGCCCTATAATCATATTGCTGGTGTAAAACATCGACAATCCTGCTTAGCCATGCCTAGAAATTATAGAATAACTTATGTGGTATCACTTAAACCTAGATTACATTATTGAGTTCACATGAAATGATGATTCAGTTCACGACTGTTGTTGTGTGAGGATAATTTAATGGTCCACTAAAATTTGACTAAATGGTGGGTTGTGAGCACCGGGGTTGTGGATGTTGCTAGCGGTGCTCATGACATTTAAGGACCGGTTCGCGGACTACTTGTTGCGAAGCAATACCCATACTAACCACAAGCTAGAATGGGTAATGGCGGGAACTGAAGTATGACGAGTTCAATAGGAGGCACCAAGGCGTGTTGTGGCAGTCATAAGTCCACGCATGGCAATCATAAGACCTTGGTTCGGGCGTTGGGCTATCTCCCTATTAGGTGCTTGATCGGCTCCTACCGGAGACAGGTGGTTCAGCAGGTGGCTCTCCTATTGTGCAAGTTACAGGGAAGATCCTGTCACAAATTCTTTCCAAGATACCGTGGTGGTATTGAGGCGCACAGTGATGTGTTGTGAAGTTGTGTCTTATGGGTAAATTGGTACGCCTCTGGCCAGAGTAAAACTATTCGAATAGCCATGCCCGCGGTTAAGGGGCAGGCCTAGCAGTGCTTTCTGTGATTAGTCCCACACTACCTTAATTAAATAGTGAATGGTGGAATATGGTTAGCTCCAGGTTGGAGTGGTTGGGCCTATATCGCTTTGGAGAGCGGTATGGTGTTGATTAATATTGATTAATGATTATCATTTTATTACTCTCTTAAATATTTTATTAAATGTTATTTATGCAACTTCAGCCATATTATGCCATCCTTTGTTGTTCTTGGCACTTGCATATTTGCTGTGTGGCTTGCGGAGTATTTCATATACTCACCTTGCAATCAACAATCATCATCAAAGGAGTACTACATCGAAAAGGATTTCTTGGAGGACTGAGCGGGAGCCTAGTCAAGTTCGTGTGGAGTGGGAGTCATCGCGTCGTCCGTAGTTATTCCGCTGCTTAGATTTTATTATTTTGAGAGGTGCCATTCGCCTCTATAATAAATACATTCGTTTATGTGAGACAATTACTTTGTTATCAACTTTGTCATATGTGTGCCTCGGTTGATTCCTGGACGAGGATTTACACATAATAAAGCACCTGAATTTTGGATGGAAATTCCAAGTGTGACACTGGGCCGAGGCCCCGACACGTGTTCCGGCACGGCACGGCCCACTACATGAGCCGTGCCTTAACGGGCCATGCCATAGCGGGCCGTGCCAAACCGTGCCTCATGCCGGGCCGGCCCATAAGGCCCGGTTGGCCATCTATAGGTTGCAAAGTAGGCATGGTTATATAGTTTTGGCACTCCACGATTTAGATGTGTCCCTAGGCTGAATTTCTTTCAGTTTTAAGCACAGGTTTTAGTTGATTTCCCTTGAGATATAAATTATGACAAAATTTCCGTGAACGGAAGGGTTTGTGGTCTATTTGTTTTCCAACTTTCATGCCTAAATTAGTTCGGGTTTAATTAGGGTAAAATTGTGAAGTAGGCCTCACCATATTATTCTCTGCACTAAAGTAATTACTTGGGAATTATTGTCTCCATCATTTCATTTGTTTATCTTGTGAATTAAACTATGTCCAAATTACTGTGAACAAAGAGTTACTTGATTGACACTTTGAGAAGGAATCAAAGCTAGAAACCCTAGAGATTAATTATGGTGAATTTGTGAATATGGTTAATTGTCAAAGTGTTTCATAAATGGATAATATTTAGGGTCCTTCTTGCATGCATCATTTCATGTGGAATTCTTGTGGTCTAGGGTTAGGTGCATTTACTGTGGGCATACCACATTATGGATAACATTCTTGATAGGATTTCCTAGCAAAACCATTTTGGGCTTTAATGTGGTGAAAAATATAAATTAGGAAACTTGAACTTGTTAAGTTCCATATTGGGCTAATTTGAGTGAGTTTATTTAGGTACTAGACCAAGTGATAAATTTACATAACCATTTTCCTAACTCATGTGCAACACGTAGTTCTCGTGAGAATTTTTCCATGATATTCCACTATACCAATTATCTTTAGGAATTTCCTTTAGTCATTCAAATGCATATGAACCTATAAATGAAAATGCATTTAAGAGCCAAAAACAATAGAAATAAAACATGCACACCCTAGGATGATATTTTATTTATTTGCACTCCTTGTTGCCATATTTTTAGTTATATCACTTTGGGTTGGTTACACTTTTAATTTTAATAGATTAAGAATTAAGATTTCTTTTTGCCAAATATCTAATTAAAAGGATTTACCCTAACAAGGATAAAACCTAAAACACTCCAAAAGTAATCTATGGCACCCAAGGTGAAGCACACATGGTTCATCACATTACTTTGATATTTCCAAAGTTTTATTTTGGTCTATAATACTTAAACAAAATGTCAAAAGGGATTGTCATGCATAGTTGAATGGTTTATTGCCACATTGCTTTGACCTAGTTACATTATAATTCATTATCTTCGCATCATAGAGTTGGGTTTTGTATTATTATAAGGTTCTTTCCTGTTTAAAGCCTGGGTGGTTTTGGTTCCAAGGAGAAGAAATCTGTGTTAATAATTTAAGTTTTTGATTCAAGCGTCGATGTCGATGTTTTGTATCGGCAATAAATATATAGGGCTACTCGTCGGACCGAAACTTGATGGATTGCAAAGGAACACAAGCGATTTATAATGGTTCAGGCCCTCGAGATGAGGTAATACCCTACGTCCAGTTGTTGTATATTGCCTTTGAGTTTTCTCTAGTGAGATTTCTTCTTCTTCCCGCCCTCAGAGGGCGCCCTGCCTCCCCTTATATACTGGGGGACAGGGTTACAAAATAGGAATCCTAGTCGGACTACGACCAAGGGATCTCTTTCTAGGAGTACAAAGTGCCCGACTAAGACTATATTTTCCATGTCATACAAGGTTAAGTCTGCCGAGTTCTATTATATCCCTAATTACAAGGCTAGACCCATCCTCTGTCCGAGTGGCCCATAGGCTTGTCATTAGGTACCCGGGGCCCATGGCCTCCACAGTAGCCCCCGAGACCTTCATAGTTGAGTCACAGCTGATGCCGAGTGCTCATCCTCCACGGTGTAGAATTCCCAAGTGCATTGCTCCTGAGTACTCTTTGTCCGAGTGCTTCTTCTCCTGAGTCTTGCTTCATATCAGTTGGCAACGAGACTATGAAGGGCTTCATGTAGAAATATGAATAGCGTGCGCCGAATAGGCACACCTATTAGGTGTAGCCCTTGACTTTGTGCTTAATTGTGAAACAATTAAACATAAAGTCAAAGATCTTTAACCTTGTAGTCATTCCCGAGTAGTGCACTACTGGTATATGAGACTCTTCAGCATCATGTCAACTGGAATGATTTTTGCTTATGACAAATAATGGCTAAGCATGTAAGCCGAATACCACTTTATGGATTTTAACCCAATACGTGGTCAGGTGTACTTGAGAGATACCTGCATTCCTAATTTTAATGGAGAACAGTTGTCGATCCTTATAAGGATATATCCTCAATACCTGGTAAATAATGCAGATACCCGAATGTATACACCCGGCTGTAGGCTTAGCATGAAGCATATCTGATTATTTAATCGGTTTCTGCGAATAGCACCTGCACTATGATTTTAACACAGCCAGCGAGTGGCCCAATAGAGCGTGCTATCGAGAAACTCATATCATTGGCCTACTACCGAATAAGCCGGCCTAAACCGACCTGCCTAGCACAGCCCTATAAAATTAGCATCCCTCGCATGTCAGGATGAGTACTCCAGCGTTGGTAACCGCAATCAGCCAGAGGAATCCTTATCCGTAAGCCTTTTCGATTTATGCTCTGGATGTAGCATGGTTGCCACAGATGCCCAAGTAGGTATATTGTAGGATCTACTTGCCCTCCTCAAGTATGACGCAATGCATGAGAACTCCGGATGTGCTTTGACGATATAGGTCTTCTCTGACTTTGGTAAAACAGAATAAGGTACCCGAACCTCGCATTAGCATAGGATTCGGCTGGCGACCCTCATAGGGTGTACCCTACCCAATAGAATTATAGCCAAATAAGGAACCCGAACCTTGCATCAGCACAGGATTCAGCTAGCGACCCTTACGAGGCGTACCCAACCTAGCAGAATTATAGCCAAATAAGGTACCCGAACCTAGCATTAGCGTAGGATTCGGCTGGCGACCCTCATAAGGCGTACCCTACCTAGCCAAGTGGTACACGAGCCCCGACTGGCACCGGAGGTCGATTATATTAGCCGAATAAGGTACCTGAACCTAGCATTAGCATAGAATTCGGCTAGCGACCCTCATGGGGCATACCCAACTCAGCGGAGTGGTACCCGAGCTCCGACTGGTGCCGGAGGTCGGTTGTTAGCCGAATAAGGTACCCAAACCTCGTATTAGTATAGGATTCGGCTGGCGACTCTCATGGGGCATACCTCACCCAGCAAAGTTGTGATCGAATAAGGTACCCGAACCTAGCATTAGCGTAGGATTCAGCTGGCGACCCTCATGGGACGTACCTCACCTAGCCTAGTGGTATCCGAGCTCCGACTGACACCGGAGGTCGGTTTTTAGCCCACACACGAGTCCCGACTAGTGCGAGTACTCGGACAATGGCTCTCGTGGAGCATTTCAAGTGATTCTTGACGCACCGCACTCCAAGTGTATCTTGGCAGACTGGTCCAGCCCCCGAGCGTAGGAGATAGGCTCGTAGCCCTGAGTTCCTATTACGCGTATCCGGAACTGGCCCTGCATTATAAACATATTGGATGAGTAACATCTGATGACGAAAACAATCACCCGAAGAAAATTTATGTATTTTGCAATATATGTAAATATGTGTTCCTCCTCTTATTGATATTAGTTTCCCTGAGTAGTTGACCCCTTACGTTTAAGCACTCTGCTCGACTAGTCATAGCCCCCTAGTGTCGAGAGTTGGTTCATGGCTCTTTTCCATACACGCGTTTTGGGTGACTTAAATTTGTCATTCATGGAGCAAAGTTTCACTGATCAAAATTTATGCTACTCGAGTACTTTTGCAATCATTAAGAGCAAAAAACAAAAAATATGCAGCTTGTACACCTATTAGGTGTAAGCGGCTGCGGCATTGGCGAGGCCGAGTGAGGAAATATTTATCAGAAAGCGACTTAGCTGTTCGGTATTTGGGAGTGGGGATGCCATCCTTGTGTTTAGGCTTTTGAGCCTCCGAGCATGTCACTTGTTATTGTAATAATCTTTAGTTGTAGGGGGTCGAAGACGGTTGTGACCGACTGCCACAATGAAGCCGTCCAACTTTCGTTTGCGGTTCCCAGCCTTAGTCAGGGCCGCGTCATCGGTGTCCTTCCGCTTCTTCTATCAGCGTGCCTTTTTGTCATCGAGAGCCTCAGCAACAGCATTGGCCGAGTTGGCATACTTGTTCACCATGTCAAATAGAGCCTTGACAGAGTTGGAAGGCTTCCGAGTGAATTTAGCGATGAACGGGGTATCTTTGACTCCTTTTCGAAAGGCAGCGATGACAACCTCGTCCTTGATCATTGGGATTGAATTCTTCTTCTTAGAGAACCTCTTGATGAAATCACGAAAAGACTCGTTCTTCCTTTGATGCAACTGATATGGGTCGTACTCAGAAGATGGCCTCTCGTATGTTCCCTAGAAGTTGGCAATGAAGCGTTTTCGGAGTTCTCCCCAGGAGCCAATTGATCTCTTAGGAAGTCCTGTTAGCCATGTCCTCGCTGAGTCGGCTAGAGCGATTGGGAGGTAGTTAGCCATGACCTTGTGATCTCCTCCAGCTGCTCGAATTGCCAGAGTGTAGACCGTGAACCAGGACTCGGGATTGGTCTTCCCATCATATTTTTCAATTTCAATCGGCTTGAAGCCTGACGGCTAGTCGACCTGTTGCAGCTCCTGGGTGAAAGCCGGTACTCCTTCATCTGCATGAGGACTCCGACTCCGACTCCGACTACGGCGGTGAGACCGTTCGTGGTAGAGGCCGAAGCTCTCATTGTCGTCGTCTAGTCGGCGATGCTCATCTTCCTTGCGTTCGTGGCGTCGTGCGTTGATGTCCTATCGAAGATCACGTCGTAGTCGGCCTCGGACGTCCTGGTTATCCCAACGGTCGTCTGGATGTCGGCGCCGCCGGGCATTATTGTGGTTGCCGAGTGACGTGTGGCATGACTCCGTGTGCAGCTGACTAGAGCCAGCCGCTCGGCGTCATGTTGAGGCAGATGAGATCACGGTTGAAGCCGACCGATTGGTCGGTATGAGGGTATCGCCCGACTGTTGATACTGTTGACATGCAATAGTAGTGATCATGGCTTTTATCCTTGCTATCGTCAGGGTGGCCTAGTGATCAGGCCCGAACTGGAGTGTATCCAGTAGAGTTGCAGCGGCCACGATGTTCTGTTGAGGAGTTACAAAAACGTCGTGGTCACCGACTCAGGTTTGGAGGATTTGCGGTGAAGTAGTCCGCCCAGCCTTGCACAGATCGTCTTTGTGGGCATCACGCTCGGTGTATAGGCGTCTTGCATCTTCCTCTAGTTCTTGTAGTCGGCGGGCTTCCTCTTCTTGCAAATCACGTAGTCGGCGTGCCTCCTGAGTGGGAGCTGAACCCTTGGACGCTATGAAGATCTCTCGTGGCGGGGAGAAGCTTTCCGAACTACTTTCCAACTTAGAGTCGGAGTCCAACTGAGAGTCAAAGTCTGACTGAGAGTCGAAGTCGGAATAGTTAATGGGGGTGATTACAACTTCAACCTCCTTAGATCCGATCTTGAGTAGCTCTAGGCCATATCCGAGTCGAACTCTAGGGGATTGGGTTTGCCGCATCGGATGTTGATTGAAGATATCCGCGGCGTTGTCGAGTCCGGACGGAAGATTGACGATCTCTTCCCTTCTTAGCCCGATCTTGGCCGGCTCAAGGCCGAGTCCGAGTCGAACACCGAAGGAAAGAGTTGTCCCGAGACCCGGACAAGATAAAGATTGCCGCAGCAAGTCTACGAGGGTTGCTGCAGCATTGCGTGGGCCGACCAGCGCAAAGTCGGCTTGTTTCCTAGCCAATCGGATCGAGTCCGGTTCGGGCAGGGTGAGGTTGCCGAATTAATCGGCGACGAAGTCGAGGCTCCCGAAGCTGATTGATTGTCCGGGGAAGAAGTCGATGCCGTCAACTCTGGTGATTGGATCCATCAGGCTTGATGAAGATGATCTTGACGAAGCCCCTATCTGGCGCGCCAACTGTCGATGTTTTGTATCAGCAATAAATATATAGGGCTACTCGTCGGACTGAAACTTGATGGATTGCAAAGGAACACAAGTGATTTATACTGGTTTAGGCCCTCGAGATGAGGTAATACCCTACGTCCAGTTGTTATGTATTACCTTTAAGGTTTCTCTGGTGAGATTTCTTCTTCTTCCCGTCCTTAGGGGGCGCCCTGCCTCCTCTTATATACTAGGGGACAGGGTTACAAAGTAGGAGTCCCAGTCAGACTACGACCAAGGGATCTCCTTCTAGGAGTACAACGTGTCCGACTAGAACTGTATTTTTCCTGTCGTACAAGGTTTAGTCTACCGAGTTCTATTGTATCCCTAATTACAAGGCTAGGCCCATCCTCTGTCCGAGTGGCCCATAGGCTTGTCATGAGGTACCCGGAGCACCTGGCCTCCACAGTGGACTGAGTTAATCTCAATAGAAAGTTCCGATGTTAAGAAATTTTCGACGGCCATTTTTAGGTGTATTGCAACTCAGATCCTCTAGTCTTGTTTTAAAATTTGTTCCAACTATTTATTTTATTTTATTTTTAATTTGTGTTCTCGAGAGAAACGGTGAAACACGTTTTATTTTCCCCAAAAGAGCTGAAACTTCCAAAACTAGGTTTTGGGTATGTTACATATTGTAGAAACGACGGTGGTGTACTGTAGCATCCACCGTGAGGAAACGCGCATGCGTAGGGAGAAAGAGGTCAATCTCAACCGAATTGGTCCCACCCTACCTACGTGGCTAAGAAGCAAAATATTGAGATCTAATTTTTGAGTCTCTCTTGGAGATAGAAAAAAAGATTTATAGACCCAATTTTTTTTGGATGGTCCCAATCCAAGGCTATAGGCGGTAAATTTTTGGGCCTCTCTTAGAGATACTCTAACTAAGGAAGTAGGCCCATATATACTGTTAGGTGATTAAGGAAAATACTTGAAAGGGTTCAAACGAAACAAATCCGTAATCCGAGACTCGAGCAAATCAACATGTCATCTGTATGCGGCAAAGGAAAACTCTACACTACTCGCACCTGGTTGATGTGATCAATATCGAAGCCTTGAGGTTATTGCTCTTAATATACAATACTCCCTCCGTTTCAGATTATAAGATGTTCTGACTTTTTGCAAGTCGAACTTCTTCAAGTTTAATCAAATTTATAAAAAAAAACAGCATTATTTTCAACACAGAGCAAATAAACGATAAAAATATATTCAATTGTGGATTTAATGAAACTAATTTGGTGTTGTAAATGTTGATGTGTTTTTTCTAATAACTTGGTCAAACTTAAAAAATTTGACTTAGAATAAAGTCAAAACATCTTATAATCTGAAAGTGAGGGAGTATATATTTGGGGCTTAGCTAAATGACTTTGATCAAAATATGAAAAAGTTGGTGATGGTTGGGGTCACAGCTATAATCTTGATAATATTAAAGACAAGAAACAAAGCACGTTTTCAAAACGAATTACCAAAAGACCCAGTTGATCTAATATATTTCATTTGTTCCTTGCTTGAATCATGCTCAACAAAGCAGAAAGAGGAGGCAAACCGAGAAAGAATACTCTTGGGGGGTGGGTGGGGGTGTTGCAAGCTTCTAAGACGGTTGGTCGAGGAGGTGAACAATTCTAGCTTCGTCTGGAGAAGAAGGTCAAGAAGAATACAATCAGAAGACAGGAGGAAGGGATGACCAAAAACGAAGACAAAGGAGTAGAGGCAGAAGAAACCGCTTGCTATATTCTGAAGCTGCTGTTGTTACCACTCTGTTCGAGCCTTTTAGTTTCGGTGGTCTCTATGTCTTTAGAGTGCTTTGGGAAGTCAGAAAACGGTGGCCGTTAGTCCCTTTGTTTCGTTCAAGTAGAACTCTTGGCTATACTTACTGTCTACTACAGAGACCATTGGTAGAGGCAGAAAGTTTGCCATATGTTTTTTTGCTTTCTTTGTTGCTGTGGCATGTAAGAACTATGATCGTTTCTGTTAATGGAAATGGGAGAGCGCGACACCCTCTTTCCTCTTAAAAAATATATAACACACGGAATTCACATTTCTAATGCAACAAATGTCGGCAGGTAACATATATGTTCAAATCTGTTGGCTTTGCGTGTTCTAAATATTGGTGAAAAATTATTTTGTGAAAGTCCATTTTTTTATGAGAAGCAACATGTTTAATTAATATTTTCTTCACTTCACTATGATCTTTTTACATGATGGACAATTGTAACTACCAATTGTTCCCTTTCAGAAAAAAAAAAACTTAGTCAATACCTGGGTTTACAATCCCAATGCAGCACTGAAATGCGAGACCTAGCAAGTTAATTGTTTTCACAAATCTTGATCAAATTCCGAACAAACTTCGAAAACCAAAATTTAAATATGAAAACCCAAAAGTTCCCGATACGGGATTGATTTTCGGTCAAGATGGCTCGAAGATAGATTGAGATGAGTCAAAATTTGACAATTTCTGCATGGCAAAATTTATTGGAAAATTGAACGAAGATTATCAAAAATCGCTTGGCTTTACCAAAATTCACTTGATTTATTTTGTGAAAATGGAAGAAATGATCAAAAATGTTTAAAAATTGAGAAAATGCTTGAAAGTTCTAAAAATGTAGGTTAAATACTAGCAATTTTGGTAAATAATGGGAATTTGGAGAGATATTTTGAAAAAATGTGAAAAAATAATGATGATTTGGCAAAGGCCCTTGCTATAATTTCTACAGCCTCACTTTGAAAACAACACAATATGCAAAGTATATTTATGAGCGATATTGGACTCCAATCGAATGAGAATTTTGTTTAATCAAACGAAAATCAACTGAGATGAAAAGCTTCTTGGGCTAGGGCTATTGGACACTCTTCCATCACCAAGCACCGTCGTGGAATCAGAAGAGGGGAGTAAGGTAACTGGAATTGGGGAAGGGCCGCCACCGGAGGGGAGCGCCATATTCCTATGGTCCTTGAGGAAGGTGGGGTGGGTGCCACGGCGAGGTAGGAGGACGGCGGTAGCCTGGTGCGAAGGTGGCAGGCAAACGGGCGACGCCTAGACTCCATCGAGCCTGGTGAGGCGACGGCAAGAGGGAAGCGCTGGATTCCAGCTTTCCTTGAGGAAGGCGATGGCGGGGCGCCACCGCCTCTTCCCAAAAGCCTGAAGGGAATGGGAGGTGGCGCACAGCAGCGGTGAATGTGAAAGCGGCGAGTTTCTCTATCGGTCACAATCGTGGGAAAGCCCGTTGTCACTTGAGTACTGACATCGGTGACATCTGTGGGCACCACATACCTTCCTTGAGGCGATGTCGCGATGCCCTCTTTCTTATCCGTGCCTTGAGGTGAAATCTCTGGGTGAAAACCATGTTCCGGATGTTTAGAATAGCTATAGTGATATTCTAGATGTCGCAACCTTCTTGAAGGTGTCGCATTGGAGGTTTCCTGTTGGTGCGGTGTCCTTTTGGTGGCTTCCCCGTCAGATCGGGTTCGATGGCAATGGCGTTGGAAAGATCTGGGCGGATGACTGATTTACAACTCAATTACTCTCCGACGTTTTCTTCTACTTTGGTTTGACATTAGTCGCTGGCGGTAATGGGAGCGAAATTCGATTGATAAAAGATCTGACGCTGATTTCGGAGGTTTTGCTTTACTGGTTTGAGAAAGACAAAGAATATGTAACAATGGTTATACATACTTTGGCCAATTATAGATTGAGATCTCTATCTTTAAAGTGGTATTTTTAAGTAGTTTCTTGCTTTTAATCAAACCGTAATTTTATAATTCGCATTCATTTATCCTGCAATCACTGAATGTAACTTCTTTAATTTAAAGGTCAGGATGAATTTTATTATTAAAAAAAGGGTTTGTGAGGTCGTTTAACAAGATGCGGCTAGTTGAAATTGGTCGTTACTCCATTGATTTACGCTAGTCTTGCTCGATTTTCATCTGCCAGCGGCCGATTCCTAGGGCACAGTGGCACATGAGTCATGACCAGATCCGATGGTGACTTGGTTAGGCAACACAAGGTTGTCATTGGCTGCCCTTTCCTTGGCTCGGGAAAAGGTCCAGACAGTGGGAAAAGCTAAGCGCATGTTTGGTTGTCCGGATGCCCTCGACCAGGCTTGCGTGAGTCATCCGGGCTGAGGCCAGTCTGGTTAAAGAGATGCAATGGTCCTGTTTGGTTGCCTTTGGTTGCCTGTAGGAAAGTAGCCTGTATGATTTGAGCTGTTGTTTGGTTAGCCGTAGAAAATGATGAATGGAATAGTTGGATGCAGGAGATGTTGTTTGGTAGGGTGGATTCATCTTAAGTATAGTTACCGGTGGTGAGGTTACCCCCATGAAATTTGTTTGTGAATTTTTTTTCCAAGTCTCAGCATTTTATGAGTGATGTCATAGTCCATCTTGTAGGTTATGGATTGCATTTTTGAACTTACGGTTTAAATTTTTGTCCAAGTCAAGGCAACCGGATATTTGTAAGATCCCTGTATTTTAAGAACCAATATACTGTGTGCATGTACTGTAGTTAGGTGTGTTATTTTGAGATGTCATTTGAGAACCGATCAGCACCATCAAAGAAACAAAATTACAACCACCACATTAGAACTGAATTTCGAAATCAGAAAATTATTTCATTTACAGAATTCGGTATAATGTGAGGAACCGTTTACAAATGGCAGAATGCCTTGCTCATTAAATGAAACAGTAATTTGACATCAGTTTGTACAACAGAAGTCTAATTAACAGCAATTTGATTAATCAATTAGAACAGCTATGGCCTCGCAGCTATGTCCAGCGCAAAATATGCAGTAACACATCTGCTCTGCATGCCATTCTGGAAAGGAAGGTTAAAGAGCAGAATTGAGATGTTTTGCAAATTTTTGGAAAGCAAGAATGGCCTCAGATTTCCAAGAATGTGCAGTAGTTTACCATCATTAGCACCAGAAAAAACACTGACAAGAAGAGGCATGGGGATGCATGTTTGTATCTGTTCAAGAGTACCAGTAATCCATCAAGGTAGTATCTGTTCTTATGAAGGTACTGGCTTAGGTAGGAAAATCAATAGCACTAGTAATCATCATATGCAACAACAAAAACCAAGAGTGCATCTGTTCTTATGAAAGGATGAACAAGGAAGAAGGATAAGTATGCTCATGTCATTAACTGAAATGTGCAGTAAATTTGTGCAATAATTTGATATCAGCAAAATCAACATACTGGAATCATCATTGGCCATTTCTGTTTAGGAAGAACAAGTTCAACACCATCTGCTCATATCAGTTCACATATCAGATAGCAGAACAAGGCAGAGATCATATCAGCATAATTCAAATTTCAAGTATGGTGTCCACTACACTTAGGAAAAAGAGCAAGTATAGAACAAAAATCTGTTAATATGCATCACCAATCAGCAACATTAATCCTCATTTGCCATGAAATTAGAATGCAAAAATGAAACCAAAAGGTGCCTCAATTTTCCAGAATAAAAAGTTACACAAGAATGGTCTTAGTTTTGCTTTAACAAAACCAAAGTAGACCTATCATTTCACTGTCATTTGCAACAGAAAGAAAATAATATAGAGAAAGCTCAGGCCTCAGATATATGAAATGTGTACATTAGGTATCTATCATTTGCATTTGAAAAAAAGTGACAAATAAACACAATTGAATGCAAATGTAAAGGGTCTGTTTGGTTGCCTGACCACAAGGGAAAGTTTGCCCCATTGTATCCGTTCTTATCAGTAACACAAATTAGATAGCAAAGATTATGCAATCATCACTGGCCACCTTTCTAGCCAAATAGTAAGGAAAAAAATAACAAGTGTAGAAAAATCTGTTCTTATGCATCCCAAACAGCAGCAAGGATCATCATTGGCCACCTTTCAAGCCTAATAGCAAGGAAAAAATAATGAGTGTAGAAAGAAAATCTTTTCTTATGCATCCCAAACAGCAGCAAGGATCATCATTGGCCACCTTTCAAGCTTAATAGCAAGGAAAAAATAAAAGTGTAGAAAAATCTGTTCTTATGCATTAAAATGGGCGGAACTTTCTCGGCTTTCGGGCCCATTAAGATTTTTTCTTTTCTAAAATATTTTCTTTTATTATGTCAGATCCAAATCTACACACAATTTTAATCTTTTTTAATATATTTGATGCCAGTACTACAAATATTATAGTATTTATAGGAAATTTTAATTTTTTTCAGACCTTTTCAATTTAAATTTGAATTTTCCAGAATCCACTCGAAATTCTCCTTGAAATCCCCTACCGAACCAGCTCAAAAACTGTCCAGATTTAGCGAATTAACCCAGTACATCTCTTTGTTCATCTTTCAAGTAGGAAATCGAATTAGAAAACACAAAATTAAACTATACTTGCAGTACATGGAATCGGATTAGGAGTTTCTCGGTAAAAAAGAAAAGTAAAAAGAATCGGAAAAGCAGCCGGGTCGAAACGGCGGCCACTATAACTCTTTCCTTCCCTGCAAAGTAAGCTTCGTCCCCGTTAATTCCGCCCTGCGCCTCTCCCGATTTGTCCCCAAAACCGAGCACTAACCCTAGCCTCCGCTATGTCGACCGCCGCCACCGTCCCGCCGCCTGCCGCGGCCCTCCCGGCGGCCCCCCCGCCGTCCTACCCTGCCACCTCCGCGCCCTCTGCCTCCGCCGCGGCCGCCGAGGATGACGACGACCTCTACGGCCGCCTCAAGTCGCTCCAGCGCCACATGGAGTTCGTCGAGATACAGGAGGAGTACGTCAAGGACGAGCAGAAGAACCTGAAGCGCGAGCTGCTGCGCGCGCAGGAGGAGGTGAAGCGGATCCAGTCCGTGCCCCTCGTGATCGGCCAGTTCATGGAGATGGTCGACGGCAACAACGGAATCGTTGGATCCACTACCGGGAGCAACTACTACGTCAGGATCCTGAGCACCATCAACCGCGAGCTGCTCAAGCCGTCGGCGTCCGTCGCGCTGCACCGCCACTCGAATGCGCTCGTCGACGTGCTGCCGCCCGAGGCGGACTCCAGCATCTCTCTTCTCGGGTCATCTGAGAAGCCCAACGTCACTTATACGGTGAGTTTTCTCCGGAATTTTTCTGATCCGTGTGACCCTATGTTGATTTATTTGGTCTAGATCTGCATGTAAAGTGCCATATTTCCAGTTAATTTTTTTGAAGTTTAATTTTGCATCCGGGAGATTTACTCTTACACATGAGATTTTGGCTGAAGCCCGCTGGATCAGTTTCCCAACATTTTACCAGTTAAGCAGAAAGTTGAAATTTTAGGTATACTTGACTGTTGAGTACTCCTAGCAGTGTAAATCTTTTTGGGGCATTATCTGCCAATGGAATAGGGGATCTGAATTTTGGTCCAGCACTGTAAATCATTTTAGCTGTTTAATTATTGATTGGTGTTAACCAAGATTGACTACTTCATCAGTTTACTGATGGCTACTAACTATGTGCATAATGTGATACAATCTTGACATGTGCTAGAGCTTATTTATTGCTTACTGTAGTCTATTCATACAGTCAACGAATAAAATATGTTAACAATTTCTCGTTTTCTGACTTTTTAGGATATTGGAGGATGTGACATCCAAAAACAAGAAATTCGGGAGGCTGTTGAATTACCGTTGACACATCATGAGCTGTACAAGCAGATTGGTATTGATCCTCCAAGAGGCGTGCTTCTGTATGGTCCTCCTGGTACTGGCAAAACTATGCTCGCCAAAGCTGTGGCACACCACACTACTGCTGCGTTTATCAGAGTTGTTGGTTCAGAGTTTGTGCAGAAGTACCTGGGTGAGGTATGTTAGGACCAATTTTAATATGTACTAATAACTTTGCTCACTCGTTACATCTTTTCCTCTGACAAATTACAAATCTAGTATACTTATAAGGTTCAACTGCATAATGTTTGGACTGCTCACTGTTGTGCTGCTGAATACTAAGAAGAATGTGTTAAGGGTTTCTTAAGCTTCCTAGTTCTGCTCAAATGTGCAGTTTATGAAAAATAGGCTATCTTTTTTAACTGAAGAACCATGTGGAACTTCGATAGTGCCAGTAAATATCTAGCTCATTGCCTATGGTGTGTATGCATTTGAACAGTTCCTTTTTGGTTTGTATAATTCTGTTCCAAATTAACTTGTTAGTCTTTGTGTTTCATGCACAATGATGTTATGCATAAGTTCTGCTTTATGTTTTGGATGTTGAAACTCTTTTTGTAGATTTCTATGTTTTTTTTCAGGGCATGTTAGTTCTTTCCTTAATGAGATGTACTTTTATTTCATTTGTTTAGGGCCCTAGGATGGTTCGAGACGTATTCCGTTTGGCGAAAGAGAATGCCCCAGCTATCATATTCATCGATGAGGTTGATGCTATAGCGACTGCTCGTTTTGATGCTCAGACTGGTGCTGACCGAGAAGTTCAGCGTATTCTTATGGAACTACTCAATCAAGTAAGGTTTACTGTTGTAATGTCACTATGAATTTTTGTACATCATCTGGTTCCTATACTTGTATGGAGAAACCGAAAATATTTGTTGCATGTTAAATTTGAAAAGCTCAGCCATACCCATACATTTAAGTAGTTGAAGCTCAAGAGACTTGAAATCAATTAAGTCAAACAAGGGATTATAGAGTGTTGAATGATGAAACATCTAGATGCTTTAAGGTCAAAGTATTTCTTACCATGCATTTTTTAATGTCAAATGCAGATGGATGGATTTGACCAAACAGTGAATGTGAAGGTTATAATGGCGACCAACCGGGCGGATACCCTAGACCCTGCTTTGTTACGTCCAGGTAGATTGGACAGGAAAATCGAGTTCCCTCTTCCTGATCGCCGGCAGAAGAGGCTTGTTTTCCAAGTAAGTATTGGTTTTTGCAAAATGTGTACTTCACAGGATATTACTGACTGATTGACAGGTATTGTTTGGTAGATCTTTATGTTGTTGAATATATTGAAGGTTCAGTATTCTATTCTTGTTCTTTACATGCAGCCACTGTTAGGATTTATATTGGTTAGTGACTTTTTAAATTGACTATTATGTTTGTTTAAATAGCTAGACACGAGGGGCAGTGTCTTTTGGTTGCATGGCCGATTCGATGTGTTGCATTGGTTGAGGATAAATCAACAGAAGCACTTGATAATACTAACAATAAAGTAGTGAGCCTAGGTCTGTACTGTATCTGATTGTAACTCACTTTTATGCTGTTTCCATATATTCCACACAAGAGTAACAATTGTAGGGTCAATATCGTATAATTTGGCTTGCCTGTAATTTGTATAATAGATTATATCCTTATGAACAATTTTTATTTATTATTTAGATTATTGTATGCAATTGATCTGTTTTAAGATATTACTGATGAAATTATTGGTTACTAGATCCTTTCTGAGATTATATTGTTATTGGTAATTGACCTCTATCTTCAGGTCTGTACTGCTAAAATGAACTTGAGTGATGAGGTTGATTTGGAAGATTATGTTTCCAGACCAGATAAAATTAGTGCTGCTGATGTGAGTATCATTCCATTTTGACCTCCTAATCATATATGTCATAACAATCCGTTAATCTGCATCTGTACCACTAGCACAACTATAGGATTGCTAGTTGATCTGTTGCTCACATGGTCATTGTTTGGCTAAGGCATAGCTCATGGCTGAGCACTGTTGTGCAGAAGGTACTTTTGATGCCACTGTAACTTGTGGCACATCTGTGCTGGTTAAAATTTTAATAGCTTATTCCCTTCTCCTAATCCTGACAGCAAAATTGAAATATCTTTGCATAAAACTACCAAGATTTCTGGACATTAATATTGCACATACTCCAAATCTTGAGTTAATGACTAATTCTAAGATATAGTTGCAGCTAAGAACTTTCCAAATCTTAGCATTCTATTTTATTCATTACTGCACTGTAGTTTGCCACAAATTGTATTAATGGATTACCTTTAAAATGAAAATGTTTAATGGAGCAACTTAGATGATAATTTTATATGGTTCTAATAATTTTTGTAACCCTAGAGGCCCCTTGAGGCCTTATTCACCATCAAGCTTGTTTTTTCATCTTAATTATGTGCCTTTGGCATAAAAAATTATTGCTGGCAGCTACGCTTGCACAAATACTTTCTTCTCAGTTTTTGCTCAAGATATAATAGCGTAAGCATTTCTATTTGCTTTCCCTTGTGCTGTTGTTTTGAAATTCATTGTGTTATTTTTCTTTTCAGATTGCTGCTATCTGTCAAGAAGCTGGTATGCATGCTGTGCGCAAAAACCGGTATGTTATCCTCCCCAAGGACTTCGAGAAGGGTTACCGAACCAATGTCAAGAAGCCTGAGACTGACTTTGACTTCTACAAATGAGGCAACATAATTGTTAAACTGGATGCTTGTTTCCCTCTGGTTCTATCATTTAACATTAAAGATGATATCCTGGATAGTCGCCTCAGTGATATTAAGTTTATGTACCTAGAGGCTCATCGGTGCCCCCAATCTGTTTTATTGGGTCTGTAATTTCAATTTGTGCTTGTAGTTGCTGGAAAATAGAAAGGTTTGCACGGTCAATCCTTTTGATGTCGTGAAACTGAACGTGTTGCTACTATTCCTTTGCCTTTTATGTTGATGGCTATTTTTCTCCGGTTGTCGTTTATTAGTTGGTTAAATGATGTGCGGCTAGCGGCTAAATGAGTTCTGTCAGAATTTGATGGCTTGGTAGTACAGTGTGTTGGGCCGTTGTTCTAGTGGATTTGAAAGCGGCCAACCAACACTTTTGAGTATTAGTTGGGTCTGGAAAATGTATGGGCTACCTTTGTCATCTGGGCCCAGAGGAATTTACATATAATGGCTGAAGCAGGTGTATTTGGAGCTCTCTATGCTCCGAGCGGGTGAGCCTAGAGCAATTTTTCTTCCATTGACGGGCCATGGGCACAATGTTCAAAGTTCGGATACATTTCCATGCAGTACAAGGCACTTCTGTAAACTCAGACGAAAAAAAAAAAGATGTCCATGACGCTAAATAAAAGTACGTTCGATTTTGTATCAGGTGTGGCACATACTTTCACCTTACAACAGCCAACAGCAGCCAACAGGTATATTAAGATAAGTTTTACTTAGCATCATGATACATCATCAAACATATGGAAATACAATAAAATCTGAAATTAAACTCTGTGAAACATGTTCTAAGTTCAGAAAGTCACACAACTTTCTCTCAGATTTACAAGATTTAGTTTCGTCTAAGTTGGAGCGTAAAAATTGAAAGTTAATGGATGAATAGTATCTAGTTTATAAATTAGTGTATATTTTAATACTTTAATGAAAGTTTAAGGATACATAATAATCTTCCATTGGGCCTCTCAGGCAGCCATTTACAGTGCTGCCTCATAGCATCTAGCCAGTTTGCTTGGTGCAGCAGGTAAGTAGCAGCCAGTTGTGAGGCAGTGTTGTTAATGACAGCCCAGCAGCCTCTAACTTATCACATACTACGAAGGATTATGTCTGGATTGATGACAATTTTTATCCTACCAATTTTTGTAACTTAAATAGTATTGTATGGATGTTTGGCTTGATCCCAATTTTTACGCAAACTAGTACAAACTTGAAACAACACTAAAACTTGATAACTTTTTAAAACCGAATTATTTAGTTTTAGTTTCCTGAAAATACAATCATTAAGTTCGTTGTTTAATTAAATTTATTTTTCAGTGTTTCTTTTCTCGTTTCCTTTTATCGGAAAGTGCATATCATCTCTCCAAAAATTCCACAAATACAATTCAAATTTCTCCCAGATCTCAAATCGCTAAATTTTGCATCAACTCAAATTCCACTCAATTTATTTTTTTTCCTTCCTTCACCTTCTTTCTTTTTTTTTCTCCCCTGCTCCTCCCAGCCGAGCCGCCTCAGCCGGCTTCCTTTTCGGCCCAACCCAAGCCGGCCCACACCTTGACCCAAGCCACCAGCTACTCCAGCCTCTCCTCTTCTCGGCCCAAACCAAGCCAGGCCGCCAACTCGCCGGCCTTTCCTTCCCCTCAGCCCAGCCTGGCCCAGCAGAGGCCGTAGCCCGCGTGCTGCATGAGATCTGCAGAATTTTTTTGATTTTTATATTTATTTATTAAAAGATTTGCAAAAATAGATTTTTGTTTGAAAAAATTGTAAAAATAGACTCCCGCCGCCCTCCCAGAGGGCGATTTTATGACGTGGCTGACGGCTGTTGTCCCCCCGGCGACGGCCGTCAGCCATTTTGCAGGCGGGCCCCCGGCCTCCCAAAAACCGCCCTCTCAGAGGGCGGCAAGGGGGCCGCCTGCAAAATGCGCCCGGGGGCCGGCCATTTTACAGGCGGCCCCCTTGCCGCCCACTGGGTGGGCGGTTTTTGGCTTGCCGCCCAACTAGAGGGCGGTATTTAGCATTAATATAGTCCGGACCGTCCGGACCAACATGCCGAAAAAAAAGAAAAAAATTGATTTAGAAAAATTAATTTTCGACATCAATTTTTATGTGAGTACCGGCTGCCGTCACTATTTCCTAGGCGTATACTGTCGCCGCTTCCTAGCCGCGTCGTCCTCACAGAGTAGTTGCATCGCTAGTTGGATATCAATAGGTTTGTATGATAGTTAATGTGTGTTCGGTTGTCACCGCTCGGAATGTACTTTCGTCGTGAAGTTGACACTCGAAAATTTATATTTTTGATCAGATTCGTCAGAAACGTAGATCGTGAGGAATACGTCGTTTGATCGATGAGCGTAAACGAAGTAAAGTGGTTTCATCAGGAAACGTAGAATTAATTAAACATTATATACAACAGACAAACTATTACAGACACAAAGTACTACGGGCCCGGACCGTAACCTCTAGGTCTCTTCGACTTCCTACCCTGCGCTCGCACCTGTCCCTGGGAGTACGTCAACCGGTCTGGTGGTACAGCACGGCCAGCGCGGGTCGTCTGCACGGGTGTGGCAACCGGTGGGTCCTGTGTCTGTGATGGCGGAGCTCCTTCGAGTTGCGAGGCAGCTAGTATCTCGTGGATCTCCTCGCCCTCGTCCTCGTCCTCGTCCTCTAAGTCGTCCCCCTCGAAAGGACCCGGTGCCCAACCGCTGCTGCGTGCGCCCTGCGTGGAGGAGCCAGCGCCAGCAAACATTGATGGCGCTGTAGAGTGGAACAATGTACACCAAATTATTGATTATTGCAAATCGAAATTTTGCAAGAGAAAAGTAAACTTTGATATAACCTGAAGGACCTCCTGTGGTGGCACCGGGGGCACTTGTCATGCCCAGCTGCGCGTGTGGTCGTGTGTGGTACACTCCATGCGTCGACGTGCTAGCTCCAGAGGGATGTAGGTACGGTGTAGCGAAGGCTGCAGGGAAGCATATTGATGTACAACGGTGCATGTCATACAAGGAAACATATTATGAACGGAAGGTTAGTAGAATTTACCTCTGGAGGGGCCAGATGGCTGACTGGAACCCTGTGGGCGCACTCCTGCTCCTCGTCCTATTCCTGCTGGCCGTGGCTGCTGCTGCTGTATATAAATGGGAGGTACCGCGTCAGCCGCGCGACAAGTGAGCGCACGAAGCACTGTGTGCAACGCCTGACGAATCCTCCCGAAGGTCGTCCTCTGCTCGTCCACAGTCAGCACGATCCCAGTGTCCAACCGTCCGAACGCCGCGTTGACATTACCCTGAATCTGTCGCGCTGCGTCGGCCTATTTCAAATGTGACTTGATTATGTGTTAGAACCGTGGCTACCTAGAAAGGGAATGACAAAGTGCAAAGATAAAGTGACTTACCGCGCCAAAGTAGTCCTGGTCACGGTGTGTAGGATACGTGTCCGTCGTAGCAGCGACGTGTGGCTGTGGATCACCTGGGGTGAACGTTACGCGTATGCGGGTCCGAGGCTGGTACCACCTGAGGTATGCTAGGTAATGCTCCTCAGTGTGTGCACAGAACTCGTCGACGACATCCTCCGTCGCCAACAACCAGTCCTCCACGTACCGCTGCAGTCGGGGATACCACTGTTTGTAGAAATTAGCACCCATATGACGCATGCACCATCTGCTTTGTACATCAGACCACCTTGGTGGGTATCCCTTCTCAACACTTCCATCTCTCAGTTCCTCAATTGCACGCAGCAAGCCGGAGTTACGGTCATGTATGAGGCATACGTCTGGTCTCATCCGTACAACTGCTGTCTTAACCCTTTCTAGGAACCAATACCAGCTATCAGTGTTCTCACTCTCAATAAAAGCAAAAGCCACCGGTAGAACTTGGTTGTTTCCATCAACTCCAATTGCTGTTAATAGCTGTCCTCTATATTTTCCAGTCAGAAATGTCCCATCGATGCAGAGGATAGGACGACAATGGATAAATGCCTGAATGCAAGCACCTAGTGTAAAAAATACACGTTGCAACACACTTTTATTACCATGGTCAATTGATGAAAAGGCTTTTAGGTCATAGCACGTCTCCGGATTCCTCTGAAGAATACAGCCTAATAGACGAGGCAAATTATCATAAGATGCTTCAAATGTGCCAAACCTCATCTCTACAACCTTCTGTTTTGCCCTCCAAGCCTTATCATAGCTAATTGTATATTTGAATTTCTCTTCAATATGCCTAACGATTGACCTTGGTTCGTACCCCAGATTGTTGACAATATGAGAGTACATCTCTGTTGCAACAAATGCAGAGGTCATGTTTCTATGATATTTTTCAACACCTGTCAAGTAACATAAATGCTCCGTCACGATTGAAACTTGCCAATAATCTTTCCATTTACCCTTGAATGCGTGCACCCGCCATGGACACCCATCCTTCATGCACTTCACTTCATACACTGATTTGTTTGACTTCACGACCGAGAACTCCCTCTGAAGTGACACCGCCCATTGTTTGACTGCCTCCTTTAAATCTTCTACATATGCGTACTTAGCCCCCTGAATGACCTCATTCTGCTTATACTCCCACGGCACATGATGCCGCTCGGAGATAGTAAGCGCAGAGAAGTCCTCGTTGCTCCATTCTGCAGGCATCACGTTGTCCTCATCAGACGAGTCATCATACTCTGCATGCTCATTTTCAGAATCTTCTCTAGCCATTTCTTAGACGATCGTGTCGATATGTTCTCCCTCATCTGCCACACCTGTTGGCTGTCTATCTTCTTCATTCCCTCCTTCATTTTCTTCTATTGTTTCACTATCACCTCCCGCCGTACTTGGACCCTCATCATCTTGTACGGGCATTGCACCAGCGTTGTTATCTTTCTCATATATGGACACAAGTATGCCCAATGGCCAGCCACGTTGAAATGCATTCTCCACATACCATCTCCAAGTGGCAGTGCAATCCACTGGCATCAGTTCCCAAAAAAAACCTTCAACTACACGACTGACTACTACATACAAGATTATTCCGCTGAGCTGAGGGTCCAGTCGAAACCCTCGCATCAGCCAGTTGTATACTGATCCAAAACTTCTCTCAGCTGGCCTATCAATACCCTTAGCCGTTGAACTAAACTCCGACAGATCTACACCGTCTGGACCATATCTCACATTCCCTTGCCCGTGAAATAACTGAAATATCACCTTATTTGACATATCTGTTCATGAAAAATACAGTTAAACTAGGTACCACCATCCTCCTAACATCTAAAACCGTGTATTCCAGATTTTATAAGTACCATCTGTACAAAAAATAAGTCATCTAACAGATTAACTAAAAACTACAGATCTATATAGTACTATACACATAACTAGTACATTACTACATCAATTCTTACATACAAATAGAAATTGCAAAGGAACAATGGATTTTACCTGCAGGCAAATCAGCAAACGGGCAGAGCTTCACTGCTTTCGCCCTCTCAGCTCTCTCCTGTTTTTTTTCTAATTTGAGTGAATTTTATGACATTTTTTGAGTCTGGGAGGGGGGTTTTATACCCGGGGGCTAAAAACCGCCCTCCCAGAGGGCGGCAAGGGGGCCGCCTGCAAAAAACCGCCCTGGAAATGGGCGACTTTGCAGGCGGCCCCCCGGGAGCCAAAAACCGCCCTTTCAGAGGGCGGTTTTTGGGCATATTTTGCAGGCGGCCCCCTTGCCGCCCTCTGAGTGGGCGGTTTTTTGGAGTCCGGGGGGCCGCCTGCAAAATGGCTGACGGCCGTCGGCGCGGAGGGGGGGGGGGGCCAACGGCCGTCAGCCACGTCATAAAATCGCCCTCTGGGAGGGCGATTTTTGAGCGGCGGGAGTCTATTTTTGCAATTTTTTCAAACGAAAATCTATTTTTGCAAATCTTTTAATAAATAAATATAAAAATCAAAAAAATTCGAGATCTGCATGCGCCTGCCTCATGCTCGCGTCGCGCCAGCCACACGCCCGCCCAAGCCTCCCTCGCACGGGCCGAGCCTCGCCGCATTCGCCACAAGCCATGCTCACGCCCGCCTGAGCCGCTCGAGGACGACCGAAGCAGCTGACGCCACCTCCTACTTCCACCAACCCTATCTCCTCCATTCTCACATTACAAAAGCCCTAACCGGGGACAAAATAACCACAACGACCTCCTCTACCTCCTCCTCAAATTCACCCCGCCCTCCGCCGGCACAATCGCCACCGCTGACGAGAAATTTCGACGCACCCTAATTCGGTCGACTCCACAAATCTGTCAAAATTCGTCGTCCATGTCACGAAGTATCTCAAATTGAAGGTAAATATGAGTTCGCCTCACCATGTTCTTCAAAACCCCTATGCAAACCCCGCCGCCGTCCCCTGTCCAAGTCGTCGCTTCGGCCACACAGCGCGCCACTGCTCCCGGCTATCTCCGCCCATTCTGAGCACGTCAATAGCTTTAACTCGTTGGACTCATCCTCCCAGACGCCCTCACCTCATCGAAACCCCCACCGGGCCGCCGCCGCCGACCTCGCCGCCGGCCTCCTCTCACCCCGGTGACCTAGGGAATAGGCTCACCGTCCTCTGAGGGCAAGGGAGCTAGTCTCCACTCGTCGCATCGCCGCCGGCGACCTCCTGTGCAAGACCAGTTTAACCAAATAAACCGGTTCACCGCTTTTGTTTAGTAAAAATAATTATTTTCCTTTGTTAATTTCGGTTCACCTATTATTTGACCAAACCATGAATAGTTCATATAGTTCTCATAATATTCTAGACCTAACCATACCATTTTCAGAATTCTTCCACCTCCCAGTGATAGAGCTGCTATTCAAACCTTATTTAACCGGCATCCAAGAGAATTCCAAAAACATTCAAATCAATTTATTTAATTCATTTCACCTATTCCATACACTTTCTTATATTTGTTCCTTTATCTATTTATTTTGTTTTGTTGTTTATTTTGGGTGATGATTGTTGCGTAAATACAAAACGCCAATGTTAAACCCGTATCTAGAGCGAACGAACTCTCCGTGCTAGGAGAAGACAATTTGTACGACTACATTATGCCCCAAGACTGCAAGACATGCAACCTCATTTGAATACTTTAATCCTAGTAGTTAGAAAATTATTTTAGTAACATACCCTTCCTTTGGAGTACGATAGATTACATGAGTCCTTTTAAATTAATTATTATATTGCTATATATTATTGCACGATATTATTATAAACACCTTAATGAGCCCTAGAGTCTAATAACCTTAGGATAAAATTTAAGGAACAATTGAACAACCTACTAAGTATTTGACATGCTTAATTAATTTCTATTAATTTAATTTGGAAATCATTGTTACATGTGAATAACTGGTTATAAAATGGTTTATGATTGTATGCCGAGAATGGACAATACCGCATGTGAGCGTGTGGTATATGTATTTCATATGGTTGATTTTATGGATCTATTTATGCATGTTGGACGTATGGATATAATTATAATTAATTATTTATTTAAAATTGATAATAATAATAATAATAACAACAACAACAACAACAACAACAACAATCAACCCCCTTTTGTCAATATGAATGACATAGTTTCGTCCATTCGCATGATAGAGTCATCAAACCTAGTTGTATACTGCTCCTATGGATCAAGCTTCCATAGGCCTTTTTGTGCATTGGCTGTTTAGCTACCTGTGTGTCTAGCCACCTTGTGATAATGTGGATGTGGATCTGTATTATTTGGGTGATGAGTCACCCCACCCGTGGGATCAGGAGCCTACATCCTAATTGAGTTCTGCAATGGTAGGCAGATGTTAAGGTACGTCGAGACACACCCCACGCCATGATCAACCCTAGCCGAGTACCAACATTATGTCCTTTAACTTACCATGTGGAAAGGAGAGAAACATGTAGTAGTATTACATCTTGTTATTCTCAGCCTAGCTAACTGAGAGTATCGTGCGGTTAAAGCTGTGCAAACGCTATAGAATCTTTTGGTATTTGAATGCGTCGTGTTCCCGGTTAATGGAGATGTGTCTATGGGTGTAATGTCCAGAAATTCACGACCAGAATTTCTAGACATTCCTATGTATTAAATCCCTGTCCAGGAAAGCCAGGGTACACAATACCAAGTTGCTATACAGAGTGCATCTTAAAACAGAATAAAATTGTCTTACATAAATACAGTAGAAAACGATAAAGAAAACCTATAAACAACTAGCCATGCGGAGGCTTCCATTCCACAGGTAGCTCGATAGCGGATTCAGCCTAGTCCTCCTAACGATCCTCGTCGAAAAGGTACTCCATTTCTAAAAGAGGGAAAGGAAACAAGACTGAGTACCACCCACAATACTTAACAAGTCACACCCGCAATTATGCACAATGCACGAGAGATAAAGGTAGGCTCATGGTTCATTTGCATAAAAGCAGTTGCAAATAATAGTAGTTCGCAAACCAAGTAAAAAGGTTATTTAATTAAGCAGTATTAATCCATCACCCATCAATGCTACACCATATTGACCAGGCCCAACCATCCATCCTATCCCTACAACATATTTTAAGCCAATTTATTTAAGTGAGACTAATCACGATGAGTCTTGACAAAATGCCTATAACCGCGGGCACGGCTATTCGAATAGATTTTAACTCTGGCCAGAGGTGTACAAATATACCCACAAGACATAGCCCCACACATGTTCCTGTGTGCCGACGTGTCACCACAACACTCTGCGAGAGGCTGTGACAGGACCGTTCACGCAACTCCTTCCTAACCATCCACACCACGCTGAGATTACACCTGCCAACAGGGCACACCGTATCGGCTAGGCTACCCCCCTTGCGCCACAATGGATCTAGAAGCCGATCAACCCGACCCCGAGCCGACCTAACTTCATCACGCCCATCCTCACCATCAGTGCCTAGGAGAGAGAGAAGCAATGCTACAAGCCCAGCCGTTGCCCACGTTGGCTTGTGATATGTACGAATAACTGCTGAAGTGGTTCCCGTGAACTGGTCCTTAACTGTCATGGGTACGACCAATAAAACCATGCACCCATAGCCCATCATTAAGGTCATATTTTATTTGTATGGGTAACCATGTCCAAAGTCCAATCCACCGACAAAAAGTCGGACAATAAATGTAATAATGAGTATTTACTTTCAAGACGAGCTAGTTGATTCTAAGCATGGCTAAGCAACCTAGAAATATTTCCTAGTCATATTGTTACCCAAGTTACAAAGGAATGGAGCCATCAAATTAATGTATTCATCTAAATACATATAGCTTATGTTCCCATGCCACATGAAATAATAAAAATATGCAAGGTTATTTAAATAAAACAAAGCATTTTGCATCAATTAGGTGCAAAATGATCAAGATCATGATGTAACTTGTCTTGCTCCGGCTCTGCGAACTCTCCAACGACCTCGTAGTACACGGGAGGCTCGGACACGTCGGTTTCTAAAGCAACCAAAGCACAAACAATTAAAAACAGTGCATGTGACTACTGAAACATGAGCTAAAAGTATTTAATGGATTCTTGACATTTTTTGGATTTAATGAAATTTGAATGGAATTAAACGGAGTTCGTATGAATTAGTTATGAATTTTCAAAGTTTCTCTGTGTTTTGCTATACAAAAATAAACCCTAAACGATTTATTGCGCATTAACTCAGAATTATGGCGTCAGCGGACCACGGGAGACTAGCGCCGATAGGCGGGCCCCACCAGTCAGCAACGCTTAGGAGGACGGTGCACGGTGGACACGGTCCACCGCGGCCCAACGGGATCAGGCCACGTGGCAGCCACAGCGGGCCGAGGAGCCAACGTGGTGCCAACGTGGCGAGGCACGAGCGCCAGCGATGGACGCCACACGGCCGGGTAGATCAGATGGCACAGGATGAAAGGGGCTCAGCCCCTGCCGGCGTAGCCGTGCCGCGGCAGGGCGAGTGGCCCGATGGTCGCCACCAGCGACCATTCGGCCCCCTAGGAGCGGCGGTGAGCAGCGGAGGAGAAGAGGAATCGAATGGATGCCTCACCAAGGTTCGACGACAACTGGAGAACGGCAAACAGCGGCGAGGAAGAGAGGTTGGTGGTGGCAAAGCTTTGGGACGGCGACACCGACGGGATTCTGGCAGCGGGAAGGGACGACGGAGGTGCGGATGAGGTGCGGGAGATCCTGGCAACGGTGTAGAGTGGGTCAGGGGGAGGAATGCCTGAACGAAACGGCAAAATTCCGCGGCCAATGGCCAGCGAAGGTACTCACCGTAGGGGACGCTAGGGAGCATGGGCCTCCGGCGGCGATGGGGATCGTGGGGGTGGCGGCCTAGGCGCTCCGGAGTGTAGCGAAGCCGACGGTGCCGAAGGGCAAGCGAGGCGGCAGCAGCAACAGCGGCAATGCACGGCTGGAGTCGACGAAACGCAGTGGTGGCTTAAGATCACGGCGCGTGAGGGGTTAGGATGCACGGGGAGCTCGGGCGTTTGAGGAAAAAGGAGCGGAGGGGCACAGCGGGGTTTTAAGTAGGCACAGGGAGAGCGAGATCGTGGCCGAGGCAGCCGGATTTTGCTAAAAGGGGGAAATGGCGGCGAGGGCGGGACGTGTGAAATTCGCACGGGGTAGTGCGCAAGAGGGGTGGAGGACGTAGGGGAACGGCTCGGTGACCAAGTCCGTGTAGTTCGAATCAAGAGCGAGGGCGTGTGGGCGCGAGGCGAGGCGAAATCGCATGGGAGGAGGAGCCGATCCCCTCCGGCCAATTTGGCCGGAGGTTAGGGATGGAAATGACATGTGGGGCCCTGGTCCCACATGTCAGCGGAAGGGGTGAGGGTGAGACATGAGGGAGCGCTGGCGAGCGGGCCCCAGTTGGCAACAGGTAAGGTGTGGGCGCGGGATTGACGGGCGGGGCCCAGCAGTCAGCAAGGGAGAGGAGGGGAGGCGTGGAGGCAAACGGGCCACGCGAGCAGGCCGTGCACAGGAGTAGGCCGCGGCCCAGAAGGGAAAAGAGGAAAAGAAAAAGGGAAAAAGAAGAAAGGGGAAAAGGAAAAAGAATTCCAGGAGCTTTTTTATTTTGATAAAGCTTTTCTAATTATTAAAAATACTTTCAATGCTCTAAAAATTCTAGTAAAAATCATGTTAGTGTATTTTGGCAAGGGGAATACAAGAAAAATATTCCCAGCCATGATGGATTGATATTGTATATTTTCTCCATTAATTTCTTCCTCTTGTCTTATTTAAATAATTTCTCTGGGTATTTTCTTGAGTATATTTTTGTGTGGCTCTATTAAGGGGAAAAATCTTAGGGTGTGACAATGAGTGATTCTAAATTATAGGCACAAGTTATACTTTTGGCTATTAAATGAGATGTTTATTTATGCCATTTACTTTAATGTTTAAATAATATGGTTTAAGCTAAATTAATATTACTGTTATTTAATTCCTTTGTTTATTAAAGTAAACTTTTTGAAATAACCGATAAGATTATGGTTAAAACCCTTCCTCCCCTTGTATTACATATATTATTATTTGTTATTATCTGCATGCCTTCTGTACTCATAAATAGGTTCAGATCATGAGGAGGAGGATCCCTATGAAGATAATAAGAGCCCTGTTGATTCATTAGAGTGGGATAATTAGTCCTAAATACAATTAGTTCGAACATGATCCTTTGCCACGATTCCAAACCGTACAACAGATTCCATATCAACGTGAAATTTCTAAAAACAAATTTAACCAACGGTCATGTACCTATTATACGTGCTATAAGGCACCGATTAAATCAGCTTATGGCTTAAACTTATTCTCTCATTTTCATAAGCACACTTCCAGAGCTACTTAAATAATACATTTTTTAAATACTTTATATATAAAGTTTAAAAAATCAGTTAAATCTATTTTCAAATTTATAATAGTTAATATTTAATTCATTTTGTATTTCGTATGACTGATAAGAGCATCTCCAGCAGAGACCCTAAACACAGCCTCCAAACAGTTTTTGGATGGTGAGACAAAAAAACTAAGTCTAGCAGGGACTCTACTGAGGCCTCCAAAATGAGGAGGTCCCCTAAATCTTTTCCCTAAGCCCCCAGTCCTAGGGGCTCTATAGCACAGCCCCATTGACATTATTTTTTATGCCTACGACAATTCCCCATCCACGTTCGCACGCCATCGCCGTCACATCTAGGAGCAGGAAGATCGGAAGAGAAAAAGGTGAGGAGAACCTACCTCGTTCGGGTGCCACCCCTCCGTGCTTGGCCGGCCGCCTGCCGCCATCGGCCCTTGGCTAGGTGCGGCTAGGTCGGCCGCCGTCCGCCCCTCCCTTCCCCCCGCCTGCCGCCATCGGCCCTTGCTCGCACGCTCAGCCGGCGGGCCGTCGTGCTTGCCCGTCGGTTGGCCACTGCCCCTGCGAGCCGCCGCCCCCATCTCTGCTACTCTCTGCTGTTGCTTGCTCTCTGGTTTATTTATTTATACTGCTGCTGGCTGCTAATCTTTGATTTTCTATTATACCGCTGCTCCTAGTCTCTGGGTTTTTATTATACTGCATTGCTGCAAGTAGTGGTCTTGCTGTATTTTGTTTGTTTATTGAGTATTGTTGCCCGCAATATTACTGTCCACACTATTTTTTGAATGGACGACAACTGCTAGCTTTATATATATGAGTACAAATGAATAAATGATGACCAAAACCGTTGTTACTTTTTTAATGCAATAGTGTTCTGAACCTTCAATGACTATGTAGATGCTTGGATATTTTTTCATCTTGAAACTATATCTTCTTTTTTGTCTTATATATGTCTTTTTTTTTCTGTGACCTTTTATTTGCAGAGTGTACTGGGTGATCTTTATTTGCTTGCATATACCGTGTGGTCGATAGAACACCAGATACAAATCTACTATCAATGTATTGGTTATTTTTTATAATAAATTGATTGTTACCATGGTTTGTAGTTTATAAAACCTTTAGTGCAACTTGTCAATTTATTTACCTATTATAGTAACTAGATTGCAATGGCCGGTGATCATGCAACAAGAGAGTCCATTTTGGAAAAGTTCAAGGAGTGAGGAAGGATGTTGAGAGAGCATTTGGTATTCTACAAGTTCGCTTTGTTATGGTGTGAGATCCTGCTAGATTTTAGGACAAAGAGACCATATGGTACATAATGACAGCTTGTGTAATCATGCATAATATGATCATTGAGAGTGAGTGGGACGAACAAGATGACTTCAACTATTATCAGGAGGATGGCAAGGTGATGAGGGAGGAGAAGTACCAGCAACGTAATAAACCCCTGTTGGAGAAGTTCTTAAAGATACATAAAGCTATAGAAAATAAGCAAGTATATGAGTAACATCGAGATGATATCATGGAGCACTTGTGGGTGCTTTATGTTGCCTAGTAGTTTGTTTCATTGCATTTTATGTGGGTTATTTCGAGTCCTGAATTTTTACTTGCAGGATATGCTATTTTCATGTTTCTAAATTTTGAATAAAAATTTGAATTGTGGTGTTTCAAATTGTTCAATTGTATATAGATGAATTCTATGCGTTATAAATATTTATGTTTTATTTATTATAGTGTCAAACTAGGCACATACATATAGTCTATGATGAAATACAATAAAAAAAATAGGAGCTGAGAAATGGTGACTGTTATTGGAGTTCGGAGCATTTTTTGGTTCAAAGAAAATAGAGGCTCTAAAATAAAGGATATTGCTGAAGATGCTCTAAAGGATAGTTTAAAAGTGAAGAAAGACACGTAAAACGAGTTGAGCCATTAATTGAGTATTAATTATTTTAAACTTAAAAATAGATTAATATGATTTTTAAAACAATTTTTATATAAATTTTTTTAAAAAACATATCGTTTAGTAGTTCGAAAACCGTGCTTACGAAAAATCAGATAATTTTTTTCATCTGCCGGTACTCCCGAACGCTCCCTAAGCTAACCATAAGCTAATTGAAGTGGGATTTCTCCGGAATATACCCGCGGTGCAGTGCCCTGCCGCGGCCCACTCCTACAGCGTGTCAGCCACCTCCGTTGGCCCTGGCCAGATTCCGCATCGCTCCCTTCGATCCGTGGCATCCTCCGCTCCGCTGCTCGTCCAGTCGGCCTCTTCCTTATCCAATCCCTATCTGCGCACCCTCCAGACTCGCCACCAGTAAACGAAAAACAAGCGGGCCACCACACCACACGACACCACCATGCGGCCCCCACATCGGAACCGAAGGAATCCCCCGCCGAATATTCACCGCACCCACCCTCCCTACTTTTTACTCGCTCTATTTCCGCCCGTCCCAATCTGCCCGCCCGTCTATTCCACGACACCTTCCTTGTGTAAGAAGACGACTAAATAATAGTAAGAAAAAGATTCGCTCCCTACGCGACGCCCCGACCCCGATTCCCTTCTTGCTTGTTCCTTCCTTCCTTCATTCCCCCACACCCACACGCCCACCACCCTTTCTCCCATCCCCTCCTCCTCCGGCTGCCGGATCGACGGATCGAGACCTGGCACGGCGGCAGCGGCGGACGGGTGGAGATGGAAGTGGGTCACGCGGACCGCGACCGCGCGAGGCGCAGATGCCGCGAGTACCTGCTCGCGCTCGAGGAGGAGCGCCTCAAGATCCAGGTTTTCCAGCGCGAGCTCCCCCTCTGCTTCGACCTCGTCACCCAGAGTACGCCACCACGCGCGCCTTGCTCTTTCATTTTCTTTCTCTTTTTTTTGTTGCTCGATTGCGTTAGTGAGCGCTAATTGTGGGTTATTATGTGGTGCAGCTATCGAGGGGATGAGGAGCCAGATGGACGGCGCCGGCAGCGAGGAGACGGTGAGCGACCAGGGCCCGCCACCGGTGCTCGAGGAGTTCATCCCGCTCAAGCCCAGCCTCTCGCTCTCCTCCTCAGAGGAGGAGAGCACCCACGCCGCCGCCGCCAAGGCAGGCAAGAAGGAGGCCGAGACGGCGGAGAGGCATTCCTCGCCGCCGCCGCCGGAGGATGCCAAGAAGGTCACGCCGGATTGGCTCCAGTCCGTGCAGCTCTGGAGCCCCCAGCAGCCATCATCTCCTTGCCCAACTCCTGCCAAGGTAGTTAATCAACAGCTGCAAATGTTCTTGGTAGTTTGCACTTTGCTTGATCTCCTTCTAGAATAAATCATTTTTAGAGATAATTACCTAATGCATCGATCCCTGATGAACTCTCCTAGGATCTACCGTGCAAGCCAGTGGCGCTGAACCCCAGGAAGGCCGGCGGAGCGTTCCAGCCGTTCGAGAAGGAGAAGCGCGCCGAGCTGCCGGCGTCGTCGACCACGGCCGCGGCGAGCTCGATCGTGGTCGGGGACAGCGGCGACAAACCCACCACCGATGACACGGAGAAACATAGGGATACGGACAAGGACAAGGACAAGGAAGGCCAGTCGCAGCCTCACCGGAAGCCTCGCCGGTGCTGGGCGCCGGAGCTCCACCGCCGCTTCCTGCAAGCGCTGCAGCAGCTGGGCGGGTCCCATGGTTAGTGCCATTTCTTCTCCTTGACAGCTCGACCCGACTGACCAAATTACATTATCCTATCAACAAACAGTTCAGAATGCATACTAATTAATCTCGCCTGTACTAGTTAATTACGAACTAATTAATCCCGTGCTTACGCAGTGGCGACGCCCAAGCAGATCCGGGAGCTGATGAAGGTGGATGGCCTCACCAACGACGAGGTCAAGAGCCATTTGCAGGTCAGCAATTTCGGACACTGCCCTAATTAACTCTCCGCACACGCTGCGGCTTTGTTTACTCTCGATTATGTCCGTCCTTAATTTGTTTCTCTTAATTCGGTTCAGAAGTATCGTCTACACACGAGACGGCCCAGCTCGACGGGACAGAGCAGCGGCGCCGGCGCCGCGGCCCCGCCCGCGCCGCAGTTCGTCGTCGTCGGGAGCATCTGGGTACCCCCGCAGGAATATGCCGCCGCGGCAGCTGCACAGCAGCAGGTGCAGCTAGCCGCCGCCGCCGCAGCCGATGCGACAGGGAGCGCGAACCCCGTGTACGCTCCGGTGGCGATGCTGCCGGCAGGCTTGCAGCCGCATTCGCATAGGAAGCAGCAGCAGCAGCATGGACAGACGCATTCCGGCTCGGAAGGCCGGCGGAGCGGGGACGCCGGCGACGGCAGCTCGTCCTCCCCGGCCGCCTCGTCGTCGTCGCAGACCACTTCCGCTTGATCAGTGTAGATTCGTCGATTACATGTACGTACGAGAGTCCATCACGTCAGAGTGCAGCTTGATTTCTTTGGACTAGTAGTTAGTTTGATAAAGGCTTAATTACTCATTGCTTGGTGATCCATTTTGTTACGAGATCAGAATTGCGATACGCATACGCCACCTTTGCTGCTTTGTGTGTAAAAAAGACATAATAACATACATATATATATTAGTGGAACGCCATAGGCATTAATTATGCTCCCAAAAATTCAACATTTTAGCGTGCTAATTGTTCAACAAAAAGTTACAGCCGCGAGAACCAATGTCAGTGTTTTGCACGTTCATTTTCAATGAAAATACATTCTCATTGCTGCTTTAATTTGGTTCGGTGTGATAAAACCAAATTGTATGTTACTCCCCCTTCCCCAAAAAGATGTATGTTTCTAGTTATGCAAAAACTCCTTTTGCAGCACAATAACCTAGAATTTACTAATACTACTATATACTAGTATCATTCATCACCTAAAAAGGTTTACTATATTCTTAGCAGGAATAATGACCTCAGAAAGTTCACAAAAGTACAGTACACGTACAAATAACTACGATAACCCCCACACTCTTTACAGATTTGCCATGCATCCAATCGGAATAGTAGGGCTAACACGGACCACAATGAAGAAGACTAGATTTGCCATTATTTAAAATATGGTTTTTGCTAAAAATATGGCGTCGTGTTTTGGCACTGATTTCAGTCACTTTTTTCCAATGTAATTAGAATCTCTTTTCAGTAAGTATGTTTATATCTCTCGTATTTTCTCTTTTTATCCTAATTCTCTTATATAGCGTATTAGAAAAATTACAATGTAACTATTGAATTGAAGTGTAAGTTGGAAAATTTACAATGTCATTATAGTGTGAATGTAGGCAATTTACCTTTAGAGTGTAAAAATGATTTGACTCCTTTTTAAAAAATTGTGAAGCTATAAATATATCTAGTCCTATCGTTTTGTATATCAAATCATTTTTTATATACCAAAAGTTTAATATTTTGGAATTTGACCATAAGGTATTCTAATCTAAGACATCGTCTATTTGAAAAGCAGAAGATCGACATCGAGCATCAGGTTAAGGGAGGTTCACAAAATTAACAAAACCATTGGGGTGGAGCTACGGTAGCACGCATGGATATACTACAGACTTGTCGCTTGCATGCATAGCGCATACATACAACCATTGAAGTGGTGAAGTGGTGAAGTGGTGGTAGGCAGCCAAGCCAGCCATAGAGCATCGCATCACCGGTGATTCTTCCCCGCTCTGGGAATGTTCCCTCGGCGCCTCGAATATCCCGTCACGCTACGGGGGAGGGAATCAAGCAAGGGATCTTGGCTTTTGGACTTTGGAGTTGTTGGTGCCAGTGCCAGTGCCAGCCAAGCCAACGGATCAATCTCTCCTCCGGGCCTGGCCGCTTGGTCCCTTTTGTCGCCGGGGGCCGGGGCAGCAACTTCTCCTAGGATATTCCCTTGGCTTTTCGCCGCGCCGAGGGGCCGCTTTTTTTTGCATTGGAGATCTTCGGTTTCGGAGACGTGCGCAACACTAGATCGTTACAACCGAGTGGAGCTTTCGGTTCGTACAACTCGCTCCGTATCAAAAACAACTTTTATCTTTACCGCTTCTCATTTATTCTGTAAATATTTTATTTTTAAAATAATCAGTACGTTAGAGTTTACTAAAATAAAAGATAAATACATTAGAGTTTGTTAAAATAAAAAGTAAGCATATTAGAGTTTACTAAAGTAGATGGTATTTTAATTTTTTATCTTTATATAGCTATAGATAAGATAGGCTAAAAATATTTTTTTTTAAAAAAAGAAAGTACTATTACTATGGATGGAGATCTCTCAACGCTACGTGCAGCCTGCCTGTTGCCGTATGTGCCACTGCCACACAGCTGTCTCGTAATTTAGGTAGTATTTCACCTAACCATTGCTCCTTTTGCTCTAAAATAAATTAATTTAGTAGAACTGTTTTTTTTAAAAAAAATCAATTCATATCTTTTTATATATAATAGGTTCATAAATTAAGAATTTTTATTTCTTCAATATCTATTATCTATCGACACACCAATACTATATTCCTATTAATAAGGATCACTGTAGTCTTTTACTCTTACTTATAAAAGTTATCTATGAATATAAGAGTTTGATTTTTTTTAAGGACAGGGTGAGTACACTTTGGACAATGCGGGTTAGGGTTTTTCATTACGGTTTGTGCAAAGGATAATCCTACATTTTTTATTTTATTTTTTTTGGGACTAGTCAAGGCAACCATCTCCGTTTTTTCTAGATCGGCAACGACGGGCAGCGGCGGCGGTCACTCGCTCAAAAGACGGCGGAGGCAGTCCGGTGCTTGGACGTTGGTGTCCAGCATCCGCTTCATCAGCGTGCGCATTGAGCAACGCCGCGACGTTGTCAAGAAAAGATATAAATGGATGAATCAGTAGGCTTCGAACATGGTGGCCGCCGGAAGACACAAATAGGGATCTAAGCCTACGGTAAGGTTACAGTACCAAATAAATAGAGCATTTCTTAATCTCATTACTAGGGCATAAGTCCCTTTAAATAGAGTTTACAATCATTAAGTCTTAATCTCTCCCATAAGCTTAATCTCATACTTAACAAAAGCAAAATAAAAAACAAAGCAGCTGGCGTGATGGCTTTAGGTAGACAACAAAGAGTGACAGCTACAGTGGTCCCCTCCATGTCCAGATGTCGTCGATCTCTCCATAGTAATTCTCAGCCGCCCGATCTTCATACAACAGCGAAATAATTTCTCCTCTTACAATCTCTCATAAAGAATAAGCCTGAAACTAAATGTTTCTTGGAGATTCAGATATCTCAGATTCAGAGAATTCCATTTCACCCCAGGGTCTTTGACATTACCTTCCCCTCGAAACATTCCTTGTCCTCAAGGATGAAAATCATGAAATAGGCTCTTGATGTAAGAAGCATCCTCCCAAGTTGCATCTGTTGGCGACAAATTATGCCATAGGATGAGTCATTGAGTGACTGATACTCCCCTCCTGGCTACCATTCTCCTCTGTAGCACGGCCACTGGTTCTGTTTTGATTTGCCCATCTGGTCCAACAGACGGCAAATTTGGCATAGGAATGGCATGAGTCCCCAGATGTTTTTTTAGCTGACTCACATGGAACGCTGGATGGATATTTGCACTCTCAGGAAGCTGCAACTTGTAAGCAACTTGTCCCATTTTCTCCAATACCCTGAACGGCCCATAGAACTTTGATCTCAGTTTGAAGGATCCTCGGATGCCAAAAGCAGCCTGCTTGTACGGTTGTATCACCCGCTTGCAATTTCCTTTCAGACTGGTTTCTGTCAGCATAATGTTTCATTCTCCTCTGAGCTTCAGCCAAGCTATGTTTAAGTTTTTTAATGATGGCTTCTTTTTCTTCCAAAGTTACTATGGCTTCAGCTGAAACATTGCATGGAACTAAAAATTCATTGATCTGAGGGTGGGGGGTACCAATATAGGGCCTGAAAAGGTGTCATCTGAATTGATGTATGATAAGTGGTATTATACCATCACTCAGCTAATGATAGCCAAGAGCACCAATGCTGTGGCTCCAAGAATGTTGTGTTCCTCAAATAAGATTCCAAGCATTGATTTACCTTCTCTGTCTGGTCATCAGTTTCAGGGTGATAGGCAGTGCTAAATCTTAATTGCACCTTGGTTGCTTTGAAGATTTCCTGAAACAATTTACTGGTAAATATCCTGTCTCTATGAGTAATCACAGTAGTGGGCATCCCACGTAACTTGTGAATGTTATCCATGAATACCTCCACCACTTGTTCCACAGTGTAAGGATGTGCAAGGGCCAGGAAATGAGCATATTTGGTCAGCTTATTAACTACCACCAAAATAACATCCTTTCCCTTGGATTCAGGCAATCCCTCAATAAAATCCATTGTGATATGAGACCAAGCCATGTCAGGAATCTCCAAAGGGTTTAAAAGACTAGGAATATGTACATGTTCTGCTTTGGTTACCTGACAAGTTGGACATTCTCTCACCCAACTGTCCACTTCTTTCTTCAATCCTAGCCAATAAAACAGCTTTTTGATCCTGTGATATGTAGCTCTTATTCCAGAATGACCTCTAAAAGCAGATGAATGATAGGCATGGAGCAATTGTTTCCTAATTTCAGTATTTTCTCCCACATAAATCCTGCCCTTGTATTTGAGTATTCTAGCTTCCTCAGAATACAACCTTTCAGGATTAGCCTCAGTGTTAATCAAACTAAGTATTTTGTGCCTTCTCATCCCCTTCATAGCTTCCTTTGATATCTTGAACCCATTCTGGAATCACCACTGTCATTGCCTGACAACCTTCACCCTTACTGTCATCAGCACTTGGTTTCCTTGACAGAGCATCAGCTACTATATTTTCTTTGCTTGCCTTGTATTCAATGATGTAGTCATATTCCATCAATTTCAGCAAGAGTTTATGTTGTACCCCTTCCGAATTTCAAACTCTGTTGATCAGTTTTAATGATCAACCTACTTCTCAGTACATAGTGTCTCTATTTTTTAAGGGCTTCCAATATGGTCATGGCCTCCTTCTCATATATATAGACTAAGCTGCAGCTTTTGGACCTAAAGTTTTACTAAAACAGGCAATAGGTCGGCGAGATTGCATGAGTATTGCTCCAATTACAACTTCACATGCATCTGCTTCTATGACAAATGGTTGTTGAAAAACTGGCAAAGCTAGGACTGGGCTGGTGCACAATTTATGCTTAAAGGCCTCTGTTGCTGCAGTTTGAGCCTCTCAGCCCTGAAACCCATTCTTCTTAAGCATGTCATATAATGGCCTGCAAATGATGCCATACCCTTTAATGAATCTTCTATAGTACCCAGTCATCCCCAAGAAGCTTCTTAACTCTGTGATATTTTCTGGGATTTTTCAGTTTTTGATGTCTTCCACTTTCTATGGGTCAGTGGCTACTCCCTCCTCAGACAACATATGACCCAAATAAGATACACTAGATAGCCGAAATTCACATTTCTTCAGCTTAATCACCAGCTGATTGGCCTACAAAGCTTCTAGAACCAATCGAATATGTTCCAAATGCTCTTCTCTGGACCGACTGTATATCAAAATATCATCAAAGAACACCAACACAAACTTCCTCAGAAAAGGAGCAAGCACTTGATTCATAAGAGACTGAAAGGTTGGTGAGGCCAAATGGCATGACAGTGTATTCATAGTGTCCCGAGAGTGTCCTAAAAGCTGTTTTGGAAATGTCATGCTCTGCCATTCTAATTTGGTGATACCCAGACCTCAAGTTCAGTTTTATGAATACATTTGCCCCCTTTAGTTCATCAAGTAAATCCTCGATGACAGGCATGGGAAATTTGTTCTTGACTGTTTGGGCATTGAACTGTCTGTAATCCACACAGATGCCAGGATCCATCTTTTTTTCTAACCATGACTGCTGGAAAGGAATATGGACTATGACTAGTTCTAATCTCCTTGGCCTGAATCAGATCAGCTATGATTTGTTCCATTGATTCCTTCTGGTAATGGGATACCCTATATGGCCTTATATTTGGGGGTTCAGCTCCTGCCTTTAGTGTGATTACATGGTCACAGTCCCTCCTCAGAGGTAACCCATGTGGTTCTTTAAATGTTTTAGGGAATTGCAGTGAAATTGATTGGATATCTGCAGGAATATTGCTGTTTGTTGCCTCCTCCTCTTCAGTTATAGCTTGGATCTATAAGATGCAACTCATTGCTCCCCTTCTCATCAGTTTCTCTAGCTTTTTGCCACTGATTCTGATATGTTTCCCTGGTCTGGTATAATCCTGAAATTGAATCATCTTCTCCGCCTTTGTAATACCCAGTATTCTTTGTTTTAGATCAAGGGTGATAGGACTGTATTTGTAAATCCAATCGGCTTCAAGAATAATATCATAACCGTTGAGGGGAATTAGACTAAATGAATTTGAGAAAAGTTCTCCTTGGATCACATACTCAACTTCAGGAACTGTCACTTCTGATTTCAGCTTCCCTCCCCTGCAACTACCACCTTCTTGGCACCTGTAGGTTCAATGTGACACTGAGATTTGATGGCAAAATCTTGATCCATGAAGGTACTTGTACTGCCACTATCTACTAGCCCAACAGCTTTTCTCCCGTTTGCCATCACAATCACAGAAAAGGTATCTGACCTGGTGGTCCCTTGCAGTGCATTTTGGGAAACACACATCAATTCTTCCTTAATTTTCCCCTATGAGTCTTCATCTTTGTCTGGTGAATCCTCAGCTTGTCCTTCACCCCTATCTCCATCTGCATTCCCTTCCTCTTGTTCTCCTTCCTCCATTAATAATGCATGAATGGCCTGCTTCACCTTACATTGATGTCTTGGGAACCAAGGTTCTTTACAGAACCAGCACTTCTTTTCATTCTTCTTGTCATCCTCCACCTTTTGTTGAATTCTATTCCCCATGTTCCTTCCCTGGTTTCCAAAGAACTGATTTGGAGCCTTGTTTCTGTCATAAGCATTTGCTGCTCTTCTAGCATTAGCTGCCTTCTCATAATTCTTTGCATACCAATAAGAAGCTAACAATCCATGTGGCTTCTGCCCACATACATCATGCTTGATATCACTTCTTAACCCCCCAATGAAGCAGCTGGTCAAATACTGTTCCTGGAGATATGGATAATCTCTCTTTACCAGGTCCACATACTCCTCAAACTTGTCAATGTATTGGCCCACAGTCAAGTTCTGCTGTTTCACATTCTGTAGTTGTTCCACTGCTTCATGAATATTGGCTTCAGAAAATTTGTCACTCAGCATACTGCACAAATGTGGCCAAGTTATCAACTGCCAAGGAATTCCAACTCCCCTGAACCACCTGGCAGCCCTGCCACTCAAGTGAGCTAGTGCTAGATTCACCCATTGATCTGCAGGGGTTCCTGAAATTTCAAAGAATTTCTCACATTGCTCATCTCCATCAAATAGAGGTATTTCTAGCTTGGGTTCTTTGATGATTGCCTCTGCATATACAGCATTGCCCCTTGTCCCATGTAGACATGCCTCTGGGCATCAAACATCTGAACTCCAGGCATTCCTGTAAAGATTTGGAATGGGTGGTCCTCCCATGTTCAGTCCAGAGGATAAGGGATTATGAGCCGATAAAGATTGGAATGGATAATTCCAGTATTAACTGTGTTGGGTTCAATGGAAAACTGCACTCCTTGCCCCACAATCACTCCACTACTTGCTGGTAGCCGGCTGGTACCAGGGTCACCACTCAAGGTACTCACAGGCTCGACAAGTCTTGCCCCTGTAGTAGTATCACTTGTCACTGGCTGCTTCTCTGAACAGCCTCACCTTGGATCTTGCATAAATCCTTCAAAAGGCCCTTGATTTCTGACACCTCTGCCTTTAATCACTTTAAAGCTCCAAGTTCCTTCTTGATCACCGCGATTTCTGCTTGAACCTCGATTATCTCCCCCATTCCTTCCATGGATCTTTGTGATCTCGTCTTACTCACAATACACCACCTTCTGCAAGATCGGCTCAGGAATTTCTTCCTTCTCCTTTTCCCTTGTAGACTGAGTCTACCGCCGCCAGGTACAAATCTGAGCTACGGCGATTTTACAGGGACACACGGGAGAATCCAGTGGTCACCCAACCCTCACTTGTCTCTGCACCACAGATCTCTCGCCGCCGGTTCAAATCGCTTTTGCTCGAGGATTTTACTGGCGCAGATCCAAAGATTGCCCCAAACCCTCATTTCCACGATTTGAGAGCCAAGGAAAGAGCTGAGCTCTGATACCTCTGTCAAGAACTCAAGATAGAAATGGATGAATCAGTAGGCTTCAGACATGGTGGCTGCCGCAAGACACAAATAGGGATCTAAGCTCACGATAGGGATACAGTACCAAATAAATAGAGCATTTCTTAATCTCATTACTAGGGCATAAGTCTCTTTAAATAGAGTTTACAATCATTAAGTTTTAATCTCTCCCATAAGCTTAATCTCAGACTTAACAAAAGCAAAAGAAAAACAGAGCAGCTGGCGTCGATGGCTTCAGGTAATCGACAAAGTGATAACTACAGTGGTCTGGTCTCCGATACCATCTATCTCTCTGCAGTAATTCTCAGCCGCTCGATCTTCATACACCAGAGAAATGTTTTCTCTTGCAATCTCTCCTTCTGAAGAATACGCCTGAAACTCTGAATGTTTCCTGGATATTCAGATATCTCAGGTTCAGAGAATTCCATTTCACCCCAGGGTCTTGACAGACGTGCTCTCGGAACCGGTCTCCATGCTCTGCTTCATCGTCGGGTCAGCCTACTGCCTGTGATATCTCCACGTTGGTGAGCAATCTATCTAGATCTAGCCTCGCGATGGCTTGGTTGGCGACTTATGAAAACCCGTTGATGTCGCCTAGAGGGGCGGTGAATAAGCGTTCATGAAATATTCTTCAAATGCAGCGATAAAATTCTGGTAGGAACCTCCGACCAAAATGGTAGGAGGTTTCGACCAAGAACACCGGAGATTCTGACCTTGGAGTTCTGACTCTACCAAGACACTTCAATTATGGATAATTTTGACAGAGATCAAGTATAATGCAAATAATGAAGTAAGAGATAAATGCTGACAAGGTAAGATACAAAAAGAGGCAATAACGAGAAAACACAACGGAGGCACAAAATTTTTTCCCGAAGTTCGGATCATAAAGTTCCTATGTCTCCGTTGAGGAGCTTCAAAGAGCTGGGTCTCAATTGACCCCTTTCCTCACCAAGCGACCACGAAGATCAACTTGGTATCCACTATAATTTACCTTTTTTTCTTGCGGAGGCGAGGTTAACCTTCACAAACTTTTCCGGGGCAATCCACAACAAGAAGAAGCTCACGGGAGACGCCTAACCGTCTAGGAGGCTTACCTCTAAGAGAAATAAGCTCCAAGCAGCCAATCCACGTCCTCCTCAAGTGCACAAGATCCTTCTAACCTTCTCTCAACAAAATTCACTTAATTTCCCACTAGATCTTTACAAGAATCACCAAGGATGCACTAAAACTAGTTGAGAGAGCTCAAATGACTTTAGGAGAGGCTAGGGAATAGTTGGAATGAAGTAGAGTAGCCAACCAACGGCTAGAAACAAAGTTTGGCCTTTACAGGCATTGGCTTACGTCACTTAGCCATTACTCACAGATTTTGGTCAGGAGGTTCCGACCCCAGGGGTAGAAATCTCCGGCCAACACTTAGTCTCTGGCTGAGAGAGCTGGTTGGAGCCTCCAACCCCAGGAGTAGGAACCTCTGACCCTAACACTGAAACTAGTCCATCCTAAGTGTATGTGTTATGCCAAAGTGATGGACTCTCAGCTATTTGGATATTAAGCACTTGAGTGGTCTTGGAACACTGTTTGTAACCTCTCTTGATAGTATGGTTTTCCTACGACTCAAAAGAAAATCCAAAAGAATTTAAGATAAACTCTGAGTCGCTTCGCCGTTTTGCGTCATGTTATTGTGGGGTTGTCCATGCACCACACTAAGCAACCTGGGACTAATTATCTGCACAATTCTTGATAAACTCATTAGTCCCTTAACCGTTTTGTCATTAATCCACCAAAACCCATTTAGGGGTTAGATGCACTTTCAACTTGGTCGGCAGACTACATACAACTTGTAGGTTGTTGCTTAGAAACAACGATTATGAAGATTTTTCGTCAACCATGGATGAAGGTTAGCGATAGGATGTTATCTCTGTTCTTAGGCTGGTGTTCTTAGTAGTGTTCTTGTTTTTAATCAAACTATGATTTGTAATTCGCAGTCATTCGACCTACATCTTTTGTAGTAATTCGTTGTAACTTCTATGAAGCAAAGGACGGAATGAATTCCATTATCTTAAAAAACAGAGCACTCTCTCTTCCTTGCTTACCATCAAATCCTAAAGGATATTTTTTCCTGAGCAATATGCAAAACCTTTCTCCTTATTTGTATTGAATGATATGCCACATAAGAAATCTTCCCATCTTTTCTTAGTAATTTAAAAAATATGGAGTGTTTTCACCACATTGTTTTTTTCATCTATGTTATTGCTTCGTCAATCGTCGTCGGTTGGTTCCCAACTTCCTACTAGATCATGCCACACTCTCACAATCCCCCAAAACCCTCGCGGCCTCCACCTCTAAAAGTGCATCTTGCCTCCTAAGTGGGTTTTAGATGATTGATGATAAGACTAGTAGGGGACTAATGAATCTATTGAGAAAAAGTGCAGGTTTTAGTCCCCACCGCGATTTGAATGATGAATGGAGACCCTCACAAAAGATCAAATGCGTATGAAAGACTCAAATGGACTTTATTTTGTTTTCATTTTGCTTTTGAGTCTTAGGCATGCCATACTATAAAGAGGGGTTCAAAGCAAAAGCCTAAGTTGGTGTCCAAGTGCCTGATAGTCTAATGTATAGTTTAAAAAAGCAAGTAGTTTTTTCAAGACTGTTTTTCATGCAAAGATAGAGATAGACAATGGTCGTGCTATTAGCCATGCCATGGTGTACTACTGCAACTATGCTTCTCCTAGTTCATAGTATGATTTTGTCGATGTTTTGTATCGGCAATAATTATATAGGGCTATTCGTTGGACCTAAACTCGATGGATTCGAAAGAAAACACGAGATTTATACTAGTTCAGGCCCTCGGTGTGAGGTAATACCCTACTTCCAGTTGTGATGTATTGCTTTCGCGGTATTCTCTGGTTAGATTGTCATATGCTCCAGGGGGCTCCCTACCCCTCCTTATATACTGAAGGGATGAGGATTACAGGGTAGGAAACCCAGTCGGATATGATTACGGGCTTTCTTTATCAGTACTTAGAGTATCCGGCTAGAACTATATCATTTTCCTTGTCATGCAAGGTAATATGGAGCCGAGTCCTACTCATCTCCAATTATAGAGACTGGCCAACCCTCTGTCCGACTGGCCGTAATTGCCCTCCTTGAGGTACCCGGGGTCCATGGCCTCCACAGTAGCCCCTGAGACCTTCATAGTCACAGCTGATGCCGAGTGCTCATTCTCCACGGTAAAGAGATTCCCGATTACTTTACTCCCAAGTACTCATTGTCCGAGTGCTTCTTCTCCCGAGTCCTACTTCATGTCAGTTGGCAACGAGGCTATGAATGGCTTCATAGATGAATAGTGTGCACCGAATAGGCGCAGCTATTAGGTGTAGCCCCAATTTTATGCTTAATTGGGAAACAATTAAACATAAAGTCAAAGATCTTTAATCTTTAAGTCTTTCCCAAGTAATATGTTTCTCAGAAATTAGACTCTTCAGCTATATATTAGCTGGAAATTTTGCTCAAGGCAATTTGGTTAAGCATGTAAGTCGAGTATCACTATGGAGTAAATCCAATGTGTGATGAGGTGTATTTGAGAGATACCTGCATCTCCAATTTTAATGGAGACCAGTTATTGATCCTTATAAGGATATATCCTCAATACCTTAAAATAATCGAGATACCCGAATGTATACACCCGGCTATAGGCTTAGCATGAAGCGTATCTGATTATTTAATCAGTTCTTGTAAAATAGAACATACATCGCGATTTTAACGCGACCAGCGGGCGACCCAATAGGGAATGCTATTTAAAAACTCATATCTTCGGCCTACTACCGAATAAGCCGGCCCAAACCGACCTACTCAGCGTAGCCCTATAAAATCCGAAGATTTTGATCATTACTCAACATGCCCATTGCTCTGGGGTTATGTCACCGAAGCGTAGCAGATTTTGATGCCGAAATCTTCGCAGAAATCTTTGAATATACCGCCCATGAACTGAGTGCATTGCCCATAATGATGCGATTGAGGACTCCAGATCTGTAGATTATACTCAGTATGCATTGTGGATATGATAGTCTGCAACTCCTGTGCCAGTAGGTGAGTTTGCCGAATGAAAAATCGACATCCCTTGTATGACAGGACGAGTGCTTCAGCGTCAGTAACCGCAATCGGCCAGAGGAATCCATGTCTGCAAGTCTTTTCGACTTATATTCTGGATGCAACATAGTTGCCACAGATGCCCGAGTGGATAGATTGCAGGATCTGCTTGCCCTCCTTAGGTGTGACGCAGTGCATGAAAACTCCGGATGTGCTTTGACGATATAGGTCTTCTCTGACTACGATAAAGGTTTTGCTCCGTCACTTAATTTACTCGGCTTCGTTGTGATTTTTAGGAAGTTCGTCTTCCAGTAGAAATCGAATGATTGGGGTCTTCTAGTCTTAAAATAATAAGCACCTCTGTAGGTTCCAGGTTTGGTGCAACCTCCGATTGTACGAGTTCTGGCTTCTTCTTGACTGAGAGCTCCTATAGTGGTTTCTTTCCTTGTTTAGACCAAATAGGTACCCGAACGCTGCGCTAGCGCAGGATTCGGCTGGCGACCCTCTTTGGGGCATACCCAACCTAGCAAAATTGTAACCGAATAAGGTACCCGAACCTCGCATTAGCATAGGATTCGGCTGGCGACCCTCATAGGGTGTATCCTACCCAACTGAGTTATGGCCAAAGAAGGTACCTGAACCTTGTATTAGCATAGGATTCGGCTGGCGACCCTCATGGGGCGTATCCTACTCAGCAGTGTGGTACCCAAGCCTCGACTGGTGCCGGAGGTCGGTTATTAGCCCTAATGGGATGTACCAAGGTAAAGGTGACATTCGTGTCCCAACTGGCGCAAATACTCGATCAGTAGCCCTCGTGGAGCATTCCGAGTGATTTTTAAAGCGTCTCACTCCAAGTGTATCATGGCAGACTAGTCCAGCCCCCGAGCGTAAGACATATGCTCATAGCCATGAGTTCCTGTTACACATATCCGGAACTGGGCCCTGCATTATAAATATATCGGATGAGTAGCATCTGATGTATAAAACAATCATCTGAAGAAAATCTAAATATTTTACAATGTATGTAAATATGTGTTCCTCCTTTTATTGATATTAATTTCCCCGAGTAGTTGACCCATTATGTTTAAACACTCTGCTCGACTAGTCATAGCCTCCGAGCATCGGGAGTCGGCTCATGGCGCTTTCCTAGACACGTATTTTGGGTGACTTGAGCAAAGCTTCACGGATCGGAATTTATACTACTCAAGTACTTTTGCAATCATTAAGAGCAAAAACAAAAAATATGCAGTATGTACACCTATTAGGTGTAAGCGGCCGCGGCATTGGCGAGGCCGAGTGAGGAATTGATGATCTCATCCTCCTAGATTTGATCCCAATTAGCACTAAGCTGTATCCGAGTCAAACCATAAGGAAGTGAGTTGCCTCCTGGCCCATTTAAATGAGAATATCATATAAAGGAGGAAATATATATCAGAAAACGACTTAGCTGTTCGGTATTGCACAAGTTGGGAGTGGGGATGCCATCCTTGCATTCGAACTTTTGAGCCCCCGAGCATGTCACTTGTCATTCTGATAATCTTCGGTTCTAGAAGGTCGAGGACGGTTGCGATCGACTGCCTCAATGAAGTCCCTAGATTTCCGCTTGCGGTTCTCAGGCTTGGATAGGGCCACGTCGTCTGTCTCCTGTCACCCCTTCTGTCGGGGCTTGTCGTTAGTGCCTTTGCCACTGCGTCAGCGAATCAACATATTTATTGACTATCTCGAAGAGAGCTTTGACAGAGTTGGGTGGCTTCCAAGTGAACTTGGCAATGAACGGCGCGTCTCTGACTCCCTTGCGGAAGGCGGCGATGATGACCTCGTCCTTGATTTTAGGTATTGAGTTTCTTTTCTCGGAAAAATGCTTGATGAAATTGCGGAGGGACTCGTTCTTCCTCTAGTGGCACTGATATAGATCGTAATCGGAAGATAGCCTCTCATACGTTCCCTAGAAGTTCACGACGAAACATTCACGGAGTTCCCCCCAGGAGCCAATTGACCGCCTGGGAAGCACTGTCAGCCATGTCCTTGCTAAGTCAGCCAAGGCGACTGGCAGGTAGTTAGCCATGGCCTTGTTATCACCTCCAACTGCTCGTATCACCAAAGTATACACGGTGAGCCAGGACTTCGGGTTGGTCTTTCCGCCGTACCTCTCTATACCTGTCGGCTTGAAACCGGATGGCCAGTCGACTTGTTACAGCTCATGGGTGAACGCCGGAACTCCTTTATCTAGGTGAGGGCTTCAACTTCGAATGCGGTGACGGAACTGCTCATGGTGGAAGCCGAAGCGTTCATACTTGTCTTCAAGTCTGTGATGTTCATCTTCCTCGCACTCTCGGCATCGAGCATTGATGTCATGGCGGAGATCCCGTCGTAGTCATCCCCAAGCGTCTTGGTCATCCCAGCGCTCGTTGTGATGGTACCGCCATCGATCGTCATTGCGGTGGCCAAGTGACGTGTGATGAGACTCAGAGTGGTGCAACCAGAGCTGGCTGCTCGGTGTCGCGCTGAAGCGGATGAAGTTGCAGCACCCGAAGCTGTTTTGTTAAACGGTATAAACGTATCTCCAGATCGTTGTTGTTGTTGACAAGCTACAGCGGTTATCATTGCTTTCATTTTTACGACAGTCGGGGTAGCCTGATAGTCGTGCCCAAACTGCAAGGTATCTAACAGCGTGGCAGTAGCCACAATGTTCTGTTGTGGGGTCATGAAGACGTCGTGGTCGCCTACTCGGGTTTGGAGTATCACTTGTTGAGCAGTCCGCCCAGCCTTGCGCAAGTTGGCATTGCAAGCATCGCACTCGGCTTGCAGGCGTCGCGCGTCCTCCTCCTGTTGCTCACACAGTCGGCTAGCCTCCTCCTCCTGCTGATCGCGTAGTCGGCGTGCATGTTGTGTTGGAGTTGATCCCTTTGACGCCATGAAGACCTCGCGTGGTGGAGAAAAGCTTCCCGAGCTGCTATCCAACTAGGAGTCGGATTCGGAGTAGTTTAGCGGTGTGATGATGACCCCAACCTCCCTAGACCCGATTTAGAGCGGCTCTGGGCCGTATTCAAGTCGAATTTCAGAGGATTGAGTCTACCGCATCAGATTGGAATTGAAGATTGTTGCGGCGTTGTCGAGTTCAAGTAGGAAATTGACGATCTCATCTCCCCTGGACCCGATCTCGAACGGCTCGGAGCAGAATCCAAGTCGAATATCAGGAAAGAGAGTTGTCCTAGAACTCATAGATCTTGGGTGTTGCCAAAGCAGGATGTCGAAAACTGCTGCGGAGTTGAGTAGGCCAACCGGCGCTGAGTTGGCTTGGTCCCTGGTCGATCGGGTTGAAACCGAGTCGGATAAGGTGAGGTCACCGAGTTTGTCGGCAACGAAATCGAGGCTCCCGAAGCTGATTGTTTGCCTGGGGAAGAACTTGACGCCGTCGACTCCGGTGATTGGATCCATCAGGCTTGATGAAGATAATCTTGACGAAGCCCCTACCTGGTGCGCCAACTGTCGATGTTTTGTATCGGCAATAATTATATGGGGTTATTCGTCGGAGCTAAACTCAATGGATTCGAAAGGACACACGAGATTTATACTGGTGCAGGCCCTCGGTATGAGGTAATACCCTACTTCCAATTGTGGTGTATTGTTTTCGCGGTATTCTCTGGTGAGATTTTCATATGCCTCAGGGGGTTCTCTACTCCTTCTTATATACTGGAGGGATGAGGATTACAGGGTAGGAAACCCAGTCGGATACGACCAAGGGCTTTCCTTATCAGTACATAGAGTATCCGGTTTGGACTATATCATTTCCTAATCATACAAGGTAATATGAAGTTGGGTCCTACTCTATCTCCAATTGAAGGGACCGGCCTACCCTCTGTCCGAGTGGCCATAATTGCCCTCCTTGAGGTACCCGGGGCCCATGGCCTCCACAGACTTACGAAACTTCCCTATGCCTTGAACCTTACACAGAATAGATAGATGCTGCCTGCCAATGCATTGCACTCAACTACTAAACAAAAAAACAGTCAGTTCAAATAAAGTCAAGTTCTCTGGGCACTTTCTACTCCATTTCTTTCCTTAAAAAAGGAAAAGAGACGATAGAAGAACACCTGGAGACTGCTGTTCAGGCACCTGCTAGGACTCACGTGCTTTCGGTGGACAATCTCTATACCTTTCTGAAGCTAACAATAGGTGCCCGTAGCGTACGTCTCAATTTATGTTATTCGCAGCCCGTAGTGGGTTGCTTATTCGTCATCACGGAGCAACCCAGTACCTTTTCTTAGGTGAGCGACTGAGACGAAAGCTTTCAATTATGCCGTTTTGGTCAAATCCCAAGGCTCTTTCTGATTTGATTAAATACTTCTATGTTGTATGATAATAGAAAGTCAAGATCTCACTCGCTTCTTCTGCTTTGTATTCAGTTGTTGCCTTTTTCCACATCGATTGCTATAGGAGTTCCATCCTCAACCTATGTACGCTCAAAGGACTGGATCACGGAAGTCTCCACCCTTCGCCCCAAGGATTAAGCCGCGTGTCGATACCTGGGGAGGGGGGCGGACTCAAGGGGTTCATTCTTTTTCGCACTAATGAATGACATGAATTCTGGGCAAATTTTCTATGTTACAGTCTATTAGAAAAAGGACTTCTAATGACTTATCACCCCTCAGATTTGTGATCTTTTAATAGAAAGAAAAAGCCTTCTCTCAGATTTCAAGGTCAATGAAAGCGGGATTCAAAATGATTGATAGGTACCAAAACAAACATCCCTTTTCCCCTTGCCTGTCGAGGCTAGGCAAACTCAGCCGCTGACTTTTGACTATACTATAGTAGGACTTTCGTCGCTCCTTTTCTTTTATAACCCTTCTCATGTTCTTTCATTCAATCCAGTAGGCGAACCATCAGGTCCTTAGTAGCGTTGACAAAGAAGAAGAGCCGGTGAAAAAAAAAAGAAAGCCCAAGGGAAGAAGGTATCAGATCACTGTAGTTCTAGACCCCTTTTTTTCAAATAAAGGAAGTGACAACGTTTGCCCGAAGAGGTTGAATCAATAGTAAGAATAATACCACCCAGGCATAGAATCCGAAATTACAATCAGGAATAGGACTAGGAGAGTGAGGAGGTCTAGATTAAATTAACGGGCGGAGTAAAGCTAATAATTGGGCAAAATCAAGTGAAAGAAGCCCTGACCCTCTCTTCTGTTCCCCTCCCCATACCCATCAACTACTAGGTTGTGGAGAGGGCCTCGGTATCTCTATTTGCTATGAGAAACCTACAAACCATCTTAAGAAATTTAGTATTCCCCTACCCCTTCCTTCCTCAATTCAAAGTGAACAAGCTTGGCTTGATTATCTTCATCCAATTTTGCCATTAGAAGGCTATCAAGTTCTAAGCGAGCTAAATCTAAATTAGGTATGGTATTGGTATTCACTCACTTTGCTCCTTTGATCTTTAGAGAGGGTCATAGGTACCACACTCACAAGTAAAATGGCCGAGTGCAAAAGGTTCACCGCCTTTTCCGGTAGTTCTGTAGAGCCTCGAGTCAGTTGCATTGTCTGGTAGAGAAAAACTGATCGAGTCTTCAGTCCTTGGACTAGAAAGTCTGGTAGCTTTTGTCTGCCTGGCAGTGCCTGCTGACCGAAGACTCCAGTCTCCCTTCCCTGCTAGCGTGCAAGTGTGACTGGATACTCCGGTCATTCCGACCGGAGTCTCCAGCGTTTGAATCTGTAACTAATGGCTAGTTTCGAGAATAGGCGAGTATTTAACTCCATCCATCCCCATTTGTAGGGGTTGGCTACCACACCTTTTAGATCTACTCCCATAGCATCTCTAGGGTTTCTCACACCTCCCACCTCAAATCTTGTGCCAAATCTTGGGAGTTTGAGGGGATTTGAATCTAGAGAGATAAAGAGCTAGGGATCTTGGATTGAGCACTTGGGGATCGACGTCTGGCCTTCGTATTCACGCTTTATTACTCTTGGAGGTGCTCCTCTAGCTGGCTAGGCATCGAGTTGGCGAGGATCGCTTTTTTCCGATCGTGTGGTTTGCCTGAGAAAGTTTGTGAAGGTTTTCTTCACCTCCACAAGGAAAGAGGTGATCTAGTGGATTCCGAGCTAATTTCCAGGAGGCTGCTTGGTAGAGCAAGCTAACATCAGAGGTAGGGGGCACGTGTGTCTGAGCTTGGACCTTGGTGTCGCTCAAAAGGGGCTATACCTTAGTGGTAGCTTGGGACAATGCTTCCTCTCTTTATAGCGGTAAGCTTAGGATCAAAGCGATCCAGCTCCTTGGAGAAGTCCTCAACAGAACGTAGGATCTTTGCATCTGACTTTGGTGAAAAAAATCCGTGTCTTTGTCTTGTGGTTCATTTCTCTACTTTGCTTACCGTGTATCATCACCTCTTTCTCCCCGCTGCATTAAGATCTCTGCATAAGCGCTCTTTGGCGAGCATTGCCAGGACCAGAGAGTCTGTAGTTTTAGGACTAGAGATCTGCTCAACACTCATGTCAGTAGTGAGCATTGACCGGAGTCCCCGCATTGGAACCAATACTTCATGCCCACTGCAAGTGTTTCAAGATGCACATTCAACCCCGCCCCCTGTCTGTGAGACATCGAGATCCTTTCAACCTCCACCATTGCTCCTCGCCAGTGTACATGCCCGATGGAAAGCCAGAGTGTGTGATGATATTGTGGAAATCAGTAGAGATTTCATTTTGAAAAAGAGAATTATCAAATTAAATACTGCGCATATCATCACGTCTAATACCGGATTAAACACTAAACCCAACTCTATGCCATTAGCTCTCATAGAACCAAATTTCCCCCACAATTCAAACCTCAGATCACCTGAAAAAAAACCCCACCCACCTTTCACCCCACCACATTCCCGATGGTGACCACTTCCTCGATGACTACGACTTCTCCCAGCGCCTTGTCGTCTCCATCATCGCCATCTGTCATCGTCATCATCCCACTAGCGCAGGTGGTTGATGGCCTCTATCTCCTCCTCGTCAATCTCATCCTCGTCCCTAGCTCCCAGTTTCCCCTCACCCTCATCCTCCACCTTTGCTTCCTCGCTCTCCGATGTTGATCTTCTCCTCCAGCTTGCTCCCCCTTCCCATCCTTCTCCACCTCTTGCTCCTGCTTGTCCCTACTATTCCCATCCTCTTCATCCTCATCCTCTATCTCCTCGCTTACAAAAGATAAAGAGGAGAGTCTCCTTGCCGTCGTAATCATACATTCCTGGACGCCCAATCGAAAGTGTGCACGCATGTGAGGAGCAATGCGGCAGCGGAAGGAGCTAGGGTTTTAAGGATTAAAAGAGCGAGACATGATTTTGGGAGGTTGGGGAACTAAACTAATATGACGAAGCCGGTACAATGATTTAAAAAATAATACTCCCCCCCGTCCTTAAATATAAGTGAATTCAAGCATTAAAATTGTTCTCAAATAGTATTTTAAAGTAAAAATAACTTCCCACCCAACGACCATTATTTAACTTTTACGCATCATCCTTCATTCACCCCACCCACATACATCATAGCTGTTTTTTCTGCTAATTGCCTCTAAAAAGCCAAGGATTTTTATATTTTGGGATTTGGGATGAGAGAGAAGAACTGCACGTATGCGAAATAAAAAGACGAGAAAAGTACTCTGGAAGATAATGATCAGAAGAAAATATTTAGAAACAAACCTAATTAAGCCATCATTAAGCAGTGTAAGACCAAAATTAAAGCCTACCGAGTCTCCCGACTATCACACAGAACTCACCTGTAACATACGAAATAATCTTTAACGCAATTAGCAATTGTTCCAGAAGCACTGACTAATCAACAGTACCGTTACACAGTAGTATATCACGTTCCAATTTAAACACAATTAAACGAGCAAGTTGTGGAATATTCACAAACACAATTAGATACCGATGCGGACAGCAAAAACAATCCTGTCTCTACTATGTCGACTCTATGCCGACGCCGATGATATACTTCCCAAGGGGTTTACAATCTCGTTTGAGCAGTGATTGAGCGCCTAGAGAGAAACCGTCAAATTTTTCGCTAATTTTGAACAAATACTGAATAAATTGATAAAGTAATAAACATTCGAAATACACCTCAAGATCTCATTCACTAGCAAGCCGCTCAAAATTGTGAAATTCAGCTAGAATCTCGTCAAATTGTGAACCCTGTATAACCTTCGTTAGGTACTTCTACATTTTCAGTTACTGAAACTTCTGGCAGTTTCTTTACTGTTTAGGAATAGTTTTAGCGCATCCTAGTGATAGAGCCTGGTACCACGTATTTATCATGATAGACCCTAAAAAAGGAAAAATTTATCTAAAAAAATGTTAATTATTAAGACACTTGGTATGTACCAGACCCTAATCAGGTACCGCACCCGGAATAATAGTCTAATAATCGTGATAACCACACCGATGATAAGTCTGATATTCGTGATAACCACGCATGAACATAGTTCCCTTTATTAAATATATATGGTTATGGAATAGAGGTTATAGTGTTAGAATGAGAAAAAATCTGTGAATTAAGGAGTGATAAGTATTACTCTAAATAAAAGTTTTAGGATAAGATTGTTTAAATTCTAGAGAGGAAGCGATTGGAACAGGGGGTTATGAACTGCCTAGAATGCGGTACACGATTGTATGGAACTACCAAGCTATATATGACTACTCGCCATTTTAAAAAAAGCTAGTCTAAAAAGTGTTGAAAGTTAAGATTAAATACAAAATGTCTAAAATGCTATTTATAATAATATAAAAGTATATGAATTAACTATTAATGTATTGGGTGATGTGTAATCGAGATTTGATGAAATGATAGGATTCTACTCTAGAAAGTAGCAATGAGAAATAATATGCTTTATTCACCTTTTATATCTTGTATTAAATATTTTGAATAAAAATTTAAATTTAAAAATCTGGTATTCTAGAACGGAAGGGATAAGCTATAATATCGTTGTGTTTCTCAGTCAACCCTGGAGCACGTCCGTTGGCCCTTCGGGAGGCCAAGAGCCAATTTAGCATCTTAGATTTGGGTCAGTTTATCATTGACCCAGAACAAAAATTCGAGAGTTAAAACGTCAGTACTCCCTTGGCCCGAAAGATTGTTGTCTCAGGCTTAAAATTTATTCTATAAGGAGCGTTTTTTAAGAGAAATTCACTGGATCTTTTTTATTATACTTTATTATTTTAATCATTTAATCAACACAGAAACTTTCTACTCTTGTTTTCTCTCTTTTCCTTATTTTCTATCTATTAATTAAGAAATATAGTAATATGTTATTCTAATGTTTAATCTGATAAAATAATATTTTTTAGGAACGGAGGAACTAGTATTGGTCCATTGGATGGTACTCCAAGGTGATCGGTTAGATTGCAGGATATCCTAATCTTGATTCTTCGGTTCGTTGGAGTAGATCGTGGACTCGTAGTGCACGAGCTATCCTGGTTGCCTCTTGCTGTGCAGTCATTGCAACTCGCATGGCCGGTGCCCATGCAGTGGCAGGTGAGCTTATCACGCCAAACAAGATAAATAAATTATTAATATATTATTATAAACTTGAAAAATAAATTTATTTAATTTTTTAAAAAACTTATATACATAAAGATTTTATACGAATTTAGTAGTTTGAAAAGCACGTTCACGGAAAACAAAAAACTCAGTTCAGCCAGAAGCACTGTCTACCACACCATTAGGCTCAGTTTGAATCTAGTAGTTGAAGAAAAAATTCCTTATTTTTCATGAGCACGTTTTTCGAACTGCTAAACAGTTTATTTTTTATAAAAATTTTCTATATAAGTTGCTTAAAAAAATCATATTAATCCATTTTTAAATTTAAAATAATTAATACTTAATTAATCATACGCTAATGGTTTAATTTGTTTTAGGTAATCTTCTTCCCTCGTCTTCAAACTATGCATCATTTTTCTCTCCTCTCTTCCCTCACCTTCAAACGGATCATTCGTGTTCGACCGGGCAGGCCGGCAAAGCAGAGCCATTCGTCTGGTTTTGAGTTAACTCCCTCGTTATGGGCTCGGTGTCTGGTTGAGTTTCACACAACACATGACATGGCCCATTTTGAGGTACCGTGCCTGGGACGTGCACAAGGAACCAACATATACTGATCTCTCCTCTCATGTTACTATCACAAAAATCCCCTCCCTTCGCCGTTAACAACAGATGATAGTGCATTTAGTTACAGATCTGGGATGTCCGATAGCCAAACAAAAAAAATATAAAGGAAAGGACAAGAGCTCTCATTTTGCAACGAACGAATTCAGCACTGACACTGTGCGGGATATACATTAGGAAGCATTTGTGACACTGAATGCTTCAGTTCAGTCAGAGCACAGGTTACATCTACAAATTAGTTTATGCTGGCACTCTACCTGTCAACTCAAATTGCTTTGTCCAGCCATCTTGGAGGTCTCAATGACGGCTTTATTCCAAGCTTAGTCAGGAATATTGTGTACATTATATGTAGTAGGAAGATAAAGAATCCACAGTTAAGTAGAAGCTGCAACAGAAAACAAAAAGTTACAACTTGTAAAGGCTCGCTCAATGAGCACAATTTGTCAGCGCGAACATTACCAGCATTCCAAAGAGTACATATATTGCATCCATGGAAGGAATTGTGTTCACCCCAGCTGCTGCCAGTATGTATGTCAAGGAAGCATGTATATTGACTGTTATCTGAAATTGAGAAAAAGTTGTTGTACACCAATATTATCTCTTTCCCTCAATAATGTTGAATAGATAAGTGAAGATACCAATGCAAGAATATTCTCTCTTATCAGGAACGATGACAATAAAACGTATCCACAAGCCCCCAGAGCACGAGTCTGCATAATAAATTGACAGCTTAGATTAAATTCTGCAGTAAAAAGTAAAAAAGAACATAGATCATGTCAGCTGACTATATCACTAGGCAAAATTCCCATCCAGACTTGGATCTAGTGCCACTGTCAACCAAAAACTACATGTATGTTTCCTGAATTCTAATATTATTTGGACCTTTGATTATTCCCTTCCTCCTTCACAAACACATGAACAGTTGCCGCAGCAGCTCTTATCTGTTCTCAGGTCTGTTTTTATACTATGCAAATTTTGGTCAAACTAGATATGATTAAAAAAACTAGCGATGTGTTACCTTCTTGGAACAGATGGTAAATTCAATATGCAAACTCATTTGCTAAAACTGGTAAAAATAAAACAAGATATCTTTGTCACCGGTTGTAATTTGTCCAGTAGTTTTGTGTAAAGAACTAGCACCAGGATATCGGTTAACTGTGCCAAAAGAAGAAAATTTCTTCACAAAGATATATAAGAGGTGTGAAATAGAGAATAAGATCTGCAATTATATAATAGAACTTCTACCTAGACAGATTGATTTAACCTAAATGCATAGACTAAAATTAAGTAAAAAATTAAGAGGACAGGATCCTAACTCTAAAATCTTTTAACAGGTTCATCTTGAGTTGTCAAATACATATCCAAAGCATATGAGACAATAAACTCCACATATTGGGTTATCAGAAACATAAAAAAAAAAAGGAAATACCAATTTAGAAAAGAGAATTTACAATTGAGCAGAGTGTGATGGAAACAATCCAATTGGTCTCCGACCTGTGGATAGAGGAGAAAAATATCATTATGCTTAAATGCAATTTAACATTGAGTCATTGATGTGAAGCAGCAGTTGCATACATGTATCTTATATACACATCCATAAGTAGAGATTTCTAGTGAAATGAGCCCATAATAAAAGAAAATGCTTCAATCTTTAACCTTCGCATTCCTCACCTCCACATAGTACCCATGGCCAGGCCTACTACTCCATGCATGAGCTGCAGAAACATAAGTGCAAGGGATGAGAGAATGTGCTCAGTCAGGTAAATGCATTAAAGAATACAGATAAAAGCCTAAATTCATAAACATCTTTGAGATACCATAGAATATAAGCAATCCTATAAACTATCTGAGTGACTCTTACTGAGTACAAGAAATGTTAGTTCTCTCACATCTTCTCTATTATTTCTAGACATAGTCAACTGCCCATGCTGCACTATGGATATATAGTAAAAGAGCATGTTAATTAGATTTAAACCTCTGCCTAAAAACATTGATTTGAACAAGCATATGTAGACACTAGACATGGACTGATGGACACGTGGTACAACTTTTAGCATGATTGCTATGAGTGTTTGGTTGTAGAATGCGGTTGCTGGTTGTAATCCTAGCACTCACTTGTTTTTTTCATCAGAGTTTCAAAGGTACCACTTGTCATCTGGAGGGGGTGGTAGTGACTAGTGAGTAGTGACAAATGGGTCATCACCATCAACTGTGTTATTTTCTAACGTACACCTTGGAGTTCTATGTATCTAAAGCCCAGCCTCACAACCCAAATTCACCTTGAACCCAAAGTTAACCATTTTGACTTGCTGACATTCTGTAGCAGTTTAGACAGTCTCAATTCCTGCACTATTGTGCAAGTGAACCCAGAGCTGTGTTCAACAACAGTATTCTTCTCTTCTCGCAATGTGTGACCGCATCCTAAATTAATATATCTATGGGCGATGTCCTAGATTTGTTCAAATTATCCTAGGTCATATCTAGAGTCAAAAATCGACATTAGAATCTCAAACATATGTACATCAATTTCTAAATCTTTTGTGAAATAGGACTTCTACCTTTTATAAAACTACAAAGGCACATAAGTTATGAATCTTTTATAAAAAAAATCATCTATCCTTTTCAGTACCAAACCTGTAATATGTAAAATTTGTTACTTTTCCAGTTTTTGATCTCCATAATCCTTGTTGTAGGCACGTGTTGTGTTTGTTTGTTTCTTTCTAACTCTGTTTAAGCTACAATAACTATATCAAATATGATATGTTTTTATGGAATGTACTTCTATGTGATGTTTGTTTGCTGATATTTTGACATGACACACAAATTTAGTTCATAAGTTTTCTTTCATTTTTCTTCTCTTTACAAAGTGCAAACAATTATGCTTTTAGGTGGTTGTGTCTGCATTGTTTGGACCTGTTAATTTGCATGCTGCAACAGTACAACAACGCGCTGGGTTCTCAACTAGTTATAACTGACACTAAAAAAAAACTAGTTGGATTTGATATGTATGTTCATATAAGCTACGGAAGGATATTGGCAGTTATCTATAACCAGAACTGAAGTAACACAACAAATAGCCCTTGTTGATGGCTGATAAAACTACCGCTGATCGTCGCAGTCTGTGAACTTTTACTAGGAACATTGTTTTCTTTAAGTAACAAGCATATAACTATTCGTTTCAATGGTGTTCACATGACAGGTGAACGATTGACTGTGATGGCCCATCTTTTTGCCCTTTGCTTGTAGGGGGACCTGGTCCCAGATCATGTAAATTTTAAGTTGAAGCTTAACCGCATAATGATGTAACCATGCCGGTAGTACTATGGTTGCCTAAAGGGTGTGAGAGGGTGTAGTGTCAAGGAGCCAATGAGGTGGACTCAGACGCAGCAAGAAAAATATGGGAAGGCTTTACTGGCAAGGGGGGGTAGAACAATGAATTGGCAGTATGCAAGCACAGAGAAAGACAATGAGCCTTAGACAAAGCAAAGATAAAGGTAATAGTTTCTAAGAATTATTGATTGTAGCTCGCCCATGACAAGACAAAAGAACTGCAGTATCCCAGTTCATGGAGAATCCATTGGGAGCGTCCCTTGTCAGAGTAGGAAACAGTAACTAAGGTCCTGAAAAAAAAATTGTGCTATTGTACGCTATTGTTTTTCAGTGTGCATCAAGTTTTACCACCCTTCCTCCAGTACATAACTATTTCAAGGTGTAAATCCATTCCACTCTTTAACATAGCCCTGTCTTAATGATTGGATCGAATTTTCTACTTTCATCATGTAAGCACCCACTCCAAACAAGGATTGTTGCCAACAAAGCCTCCATGTTAGTGGCAGCCGCAATAGCTGTTAATTTCAAGGTAAACATGTGGTACTATAATTTTTGAAGCTTTGAAGCGAACAGATGACATCACGCCCAACTAACACATGAATCACAATGCAGAATAGAGGTACTTGCCAGATAAGTTGATGCTTTTACAGGGCCAGACAATGTGAATAGCAGTAAAACAGTAGCCACCTGGTGAGACAACCATGAACAGTCAGCGATACAAAATGTGGCAAAACAGAAGTTACTAATTTGATTGGATTTACCACAGTTTTCCTGCCGGCTTCTAGTCCCCATCTTAAGGAGGAGATAACTATCGGCAATGGAAAAAAGCAGCTAAAGTAATTCTGCATCAACCAAACAAAAAGACATTAGCTTTTACAGATTGGAAATAATTTGTAGGCAGAAAATTTAATGTGCAACAAGGAAAAAATTGATAGAACACCACAATGTACTTGTGACGATTGAGTACAGAATGGCAGAAGGCAGCGGACCTCGATGGCGAGGGAGTTGCTGAGGAAGTATGCGAGGCCAGCGACGGACGCGAACATTGCGCACTCGACGAGTTGCCGCGTCCTCTCGAGAACCTGACCCAAGTCCTCTTCTTCTTCATCATAATCGCCAACCACGCGCCGCCGCTGTTCTCCATACTCGGCTTCAGTGGCGGCGGCCAGACGCGGAGGATTTCGAGCTTGATCCGCTGCTGCCGCGGATTGAAAGGAGGATTTTGGGATCGAATAGGCTGCCAGCTGGCGGCGGAGGGGCGGCGGGTGCGGTGGCGGCGGAAAGAGGAGAGGGCAGGGATGAAGGCGAAGCAAAGCCGCCATGGCTATCCAAAGTTAGCCCTCCTCCCTGTCGACTAGCATGTGAGTCCTCCTCCCTCTCGTGCCCCAATCTATCCCCTCCTCCACCCCACTCCACAGGGGAGGCCGCGACGGAGTTGACACCTCGCAGCGGCGGAGGTGAGGGAGAAGGCCGGGGAGGAGTAGATGGCCGGCGAAGGCAACGAAGGCGGCGGCGGCGTCGACTTGGCCGGCCGCGTGGGGGAAGAGGAGGGTAGTGGCGCTGGCGCCGCCGCCGCAGCTGGAGGTGGAGGCCGCGATGCAGTTTTGATAAGGATCGAATGGACGGTGGCAGTTCACTCTCTCTCCCCGTCTTGACGCTAAAAGAGGGAAATACCGTGACGGAAGCGGGCTGAGGTAGGGAGTACCAAAAAGGCAAAAAAGTAGAACGCGAAATGCCACTGCTGCTGCTGCCGCCGCCGCCGACCGCGGTGACTGCGCCGGCGGGGCCTGCCGCCTTCTCGAGGCCGCCGCCTTCTCGGATACGCGCGTCCCACCTCCTCTTCGCCTTCCCTCGCCTGAGGAAATACGGCCGCCGGGACCGCGAGCCCGTGGCAACCAGCTTCGACGACGAGGTGGATGACGACGAGGAGGAGGACGATGAGGAGGTGGAGGTGGAAGTTGGTGAGGACGAATTTCTGAAGAACCGGCCGAAACCGGTCGGGTTCGGCGCCGGGAAGACGTACTCCACCGACATTGAGGAGCAGCTTCTCCGGGAGATGGGTTTGGGCGGCGGGCGGCGCAGGAGCGGGAGCGGGCAGACCCCGGCGAAGAACCACACGGCCGCCAACTCGGCGAAGGGAGCGGGCGAAGGTTTGCGCTCTCCGTTCTCATGAACTGACTCAACTCACAATTGCATTCTCTTTTTTTCTTTTCATTTCCTTCTTTGTTTAGGAATCATCAATCATCATACTAGTAATCCTTTATTGCTGCACATTTTAGGAAGTTCTGAGGTTCTAGTAGTACTTGATTGATATTCAGTATTTGAGTTGTGTCAGAAAAATATCCAATTATCCATTGTGGCCTTGTGGGTACCGAGTAAATCGATAAAGAAAATGGAATTTTTGCTCAACAATATATCGCAAAGAAGCAAAAAATGGATAAATAGCATGCGAAAAGATCTTGAATGCTAAATTCCACTGCTTCTTATGTTTATCACAGAAAACAATACGTGTAGGTTGTAGAATATTCCATCAAAAAATGAACAAATACGGATAAGTCATATAGAAGAGAGTAGCTCATCACACTCTACAATTCCGAGGCTGGGTTAATTTTCATTATCAGAAAACATTCTGCAAATCCAACTGGCCGTGACTTATCCTTCTGTCCACTCCTCAACACCTTAAGGTTACTATCACAACACTCTCCACCACTAATGCACCGGAGCAGATTCCTGCAGTTGCTGCTCCTCCATCATCGTTTCTTTGATGATCTCCAGCAGCGTGGGATGTCAAAAATATAGTTTACCCACAGTATTTATATAGTGTGCATAGTTGATAAGTTCTAGCAATGTAATACGGCAGTTGAGCTCCATTGTGATGTTATTCTCTAGCTTCAGTCCATTAAGTTTACTTTCTCGCAAGAAGATGCCATCCTTACGTGGTGATCTATCAACAGAAATAAAATAAAAAGAGAGAAGTAATTTGTTGCAATGCAACTTCCAATCATCAACTTACATATAGCATATTATTTTACATGATTTACACTTTTTTTCCTTATCAATTCTGTTTTTTAAGATGTTTCTGCATTCTCACAATGATGTATTCGGATATTCTTTTTGATATCTAGTCTTTTGAATGTTGAATCTCTGGCCAAAATATGATGCTGTTAAAGGACTTGGAAGTCCCATAATGATGCAGTGAGTTACAACAAAGGCATTTGTCAGACATGGTATGCTTGGTATGCTGTGGAATTGTTTTACTCAAGATATAATTCATCCTTCAATGACCTAAGAGTTATTAGGCAAAATCCATGCTGTCAACCAAACATAATTTTACCTATGATCAATATCCCTATTTCAAATTAGAAATATGGATAAATTAAATAAAGGGTCAACATAAATTTAATAGTTATTTACAGGGGCAAAAGACATGGGTGGACCAAGTAAACACAGTGTGAGGTAGAAAATGGAATTATCCTGGATGGAACGACAAACTGGTCATTCTTAGAATTCAGATTGCTCAGTTGTTCACTTTTAATACCAACCAATTAGTTCCCATGGTGTGTGCTTGGAACATAAACCAAATTAGATGTCCCTATGGTGTTACCTTCACATAAATATGATCTTTACAAACTTTTTATATACAATTTCCCACTTGAAAGGTCCGTAAACATCTGTAAGTAAACTAATGAAGTTTCAGTAACCCTCAGTACACATGAAATTCAGTAAGCCTCGTTCTCTGTGTCAACGTGATACGATTTGTAGTTTTCATATGGAGGTAAATGATTTTTATATTGTTTTATCTGCACTCATTAATAGATGGCTCAGCTGCCTTATGTTCTTGTTTGGTTTTAATAAACAATTACTAAACATAAGCATTGCCCTGTTGATGAGTTATCTCTACATTGTCACAGATCTCAGTGATGGTGGTGTTCGTGTTCGTGTTTGGAACCTCCCAAAAAAGAAAAACATATACAAGGACCTGAATCTTGCTTTCAAGGGATTTCCAGGCCTCGTAAATATTGAGCCAGCAGTTTCTGCAAACAAGAAGACTCGTGATCCTATATGCAAGGGTTTTGCATATCTTAAACTGGAATCTGTGGAGGCTGCTACCAGGTACTTCGTTAATTTGCAACCTCTATGTATAATCAATTTGTCAGAATTTTCTATTTTTTGCTGTTCTTTATGTAAATCAATCTGAACATAAAATTTTATATATAGGTGGAGTAAGATTAGGTGTGCATGTAGATTTTATTTTGGAATTTTGGTGGCATATGTTAGTTGATGTGTGCATGTGGTATGTTGCCTATTCATGATATATTGATATCCATCAAATTTATGTTTGCTTTGCACAATTGCACCAATAGAATTCCAAATAATTATGTTTTGACCTCGTATTTTTAAAATTTAGTATGGTGTAGATACAAATATGATGTGGCTTTGTCATGTTATTAATTTTTTACTTTCTGAAGTTGGTGTTTGGATAGTACCTCACCTTGAAGAAAGCATCCTTTAAAAAATGAACTTCATACTCAAAGTGTGTTGGTGGAAGAAACAAAAAAGGATTGAGTATAATTGTATAAATGGTTTCCCTACTTATCTATGGATGTCCAAGGCTGTGTGCACTGTCCTACCAGCTAAATGTTCCTTTAGGTTCACACTGACTTTTAAAATTCATAAATGCATGGGCATCCATAAATATGTGGAGTTGCTTCTCCCATTTGCATTTGCCCTTTTCTTTTTTCCTTTTTAATTAATCATTTGTCTGAATTTTCTCATTTTTTGAATCTGGAATTGAAATTCTATAAATAGCTAGACCAGATTGAGAAGTTCACGTAGATCTTTTGTGTCGTAATTTTTCATTTTGATTTATTGCCCATGTGAAGCTAGATACATGTTTGCACTTTACACCGTAATATCATACACCCATGTTTGAGGCCTCTTCTAGGAGGCAATATACTTGACCTGTCATCTGCATTCTTTTATATCATTCATGTCTTCAATCACGCAGACTGCAGCATACATAACTTGATGTGCAAATTCTTCCTGCTGCTTCACTTGTGTTATGTGTTTGCTTTCAGCTCCTTTTGAGCCAACCTTAAACACCCCATAGCCATTCTATGGATTCTCAGACTATCAAGTTCGTTTTCTGGTCTCACGATATGTTTTCATTTTCTTTACTTAAAACACAATTTATGGAGTGTTCAGTTTCCATAAACACTCCATGACCTTACACGAGCTCAGTATTTTTTTCCAATTTTTCAGTCCAGTTCTCCTTTAGATTCATGGTGTGAGGACCATGCATTTGTATCTGTCGTGCAATTTCTTTTAGCCTTTTAATATTTTTATTTTTATTTTATACTCAAAACAAATTTTATTTTGTATCTGCAGGTTTGTTGAACTATACTCCCAAAAAGCTGTCTCATTCGGCAAGGTTCAGAAGCCAATCAGGTGTTGTATTGTTGATGCTCATAGCTCTGTTGACTCTCAAAATCAACCATCCAGTGGTCAGGCAATCCGTCAAACCGGGTTGAAGCCCCAAAATTTGGTGGCAGCAAGCTGAGTGACAAATTGATCTGTCAGTACGAACTTCTGGAGATAGAGAACTTCCTGCCTAGTTTGATAGGTGCCTAAACCCTATTTGGAAATACCTATTTCTCTCGGGGATATTTGAGGAGAAAATTGAGGATACGCCATTCAATAGAGGTGACCTGTTCTGCGGGCCATAATTTATTCTTTCCTTTTTATTTAGGCGCTAAACAATTATAAATTCTAAATCATTATAATCATAATCTTGTGCGAGAAAGTAGCAACAAAATAATAGATGCCTTAAAACATGTTTCTTCATTGCGGGGAAAAGTGTGTGCTCTGCAAGAGCTAAACCATTTATTCAATTCAATATTGCAACAAATAAATGATGCCAAAACTAGATTGATTCAACAAACTATTCCGCTACATCAGTTTCAATCAACTTCATAGCAAGTTTCGTGCTCAACAACTACAGTCTTTTCTTTTATTATGACAAATATTAGGACCGACATGTTCTAGCACATGGGATTCTACATCCACAACCATACGAAAAGGCTAGGAGTTCTCCGCTTCATCTTAGGACAGGTGTGCTATTAGGATTATCTTTTTTGCTCTTCCTATTCATAAGCACAAGGCTTTAGTTTGGTGCCGTGACCTATGTTTCACCTCTCTATTTCCTCTTCTTTCGATGAGGTACACACACCATCTAGATTCTAGTATTTATATTACTAACAATTTGCTAGGTGGCTGGGAAACGATGTTCTTCTCATGAACATCATTTTGAACATTACAAACTTTCATCATTGATCAGTTCGACATACTTTGTATACACTACATGATGACTTGCCTGCGATTTGGATCGCGTGCAGGTGGAGTATTGAGAGTTTTCACAATCTTTGGTGTATATTCTATGCAGTGCATATCTGTACTATCTGATGGTCTTTTGATTGACAAACTATAGTAAAAAAAATTCATTTTTACTCTACGAGAGATGGGTGTGTACCATAATCTTTTGAATTGCTTCAAAAGCCATTGAGCTCATTGGTAATGATATGTCCTAAAGGTAACATGGAGATGTTATATATAGCACATGCTATGTTTATAATGTATTGATTTGTTCCTTAAAATAGATATTATCATTATTGATCACTAAGTACGTGACTTATTCATGAGACTCTTAATGTCAAATGTTACTATTTATAAATAATCTCTGATCATATATCATATGAGGAACAAATATGATTCTAACATCAGCATATGTATTGATTGATGATCATGTCTCATGGATCATGGTATGGAGATACCAAATCGATAATGTGGACATATGTTAGTGAACATATGTTGGATAGACCCGCTATGAGATACTGCAGAGATTTTATGTGTCATCAGTTAATCTCAAGTAGTGTTTATGTAGAGTCCTTAGACTTGAGATCATCATGATTCCCAACATACGTAGTAGCTTATTTTAAAACTACTAAACACTACTCCGTAACTGGGTAGTCATAAAAGTAGTCTTCGGATTTACTATGAAAATATAGTGAGATGTGAATGATCAAGATAGAATTTGCCCCTCCTTACGAGAGAGATATCTCTCGGCCCCTCAATGTAATGGATTATGGAAGTGCATGGCCATACTAGGGTGATTGAGGTATCAATCACAAGTTTGTAATCCATCATAAGATCGAGAGAGTGATTGAGCTATTAAGAGAATGACACAAGTCTCGCCTTGAGCTCAATCGATATCATGAGGCAAAGGGATTTGTACATGAGGACATTACAGGTTCAGCCGATATGATCTTTACGTATATTTTGGGGCTAATATGTCTTGCTAGAGGCCGCTATTAACAGAGTGACCAGAAAGGCGTTTTCGGGTCGCGACAAAATATATGTGAACCTACAGAGTCGCACGCTTAATGGGTTGGAACACTTATTCGAATATGGGCTCGATTCGGATAGATATCTAAGTAGACTCTTATTGGGTCTCGGCCCACAAGACCCAAGTGAGAAGGTCTATATATAGGGAGGCGAGGGGCCGAGGGGATACACGTTTTCGGTTGACCTCGAGCCAAACCCTAGCCGCCACCTCCCGAGCCAAACCCTAGCCGCTCATGAGTACTAGTACACTCGCAATCGGCGTTTCAGCTCTGGACGTGTGGATACCGGTGGAGGCACTGCTCGTTGCGGCGTTGATCGGCATCGACGCTGATTAGATCTGCTTGTGGTGTGGTTGATCACGGTCTATTCGCGGAGATCGACTACTTCCACTACTACCTCGACGCGCGTGTGGTTGGACCGGCTTCTCCAACCCTTCTTCCGCTGCACTACGCATTTAGTGGTAACGATTCATGATCCTTCTCTCGCATGATGTCCTGATATGCGTGGTAGAAAAGTTTTGTTTTCTGCTATCGTAGCCTACGCGTACTCCTTCACTCATCTCTCTAATGTATCTATTCATGAGAGTAACATAGAAGCTCGTTGAATTGAAGTGTTTTTATCAATTTCATTGTCACTGAATAATTCAACAGTAGGCATGGAGCTTGCGTCAAGTACAAATTCAACATTCGATGCCTATGTCAGAAATATTCTAAATTCAATGTACTTCTAGTTCAATGACAAATATGTAGAAATTACATTTAGGTAACATGCATAATGATACACAAACCCCCCCCCCCCCCCTGGTAATTTGCTAAACACAACTATCACCATTATTTTAATATTTGAACTCAACCGGAGAGATAAAATTTTAGAAATAACATGTTTATCTCCATGTCAAGTTCACGTTTGACCCACTTATATTTGTGTCCAAATTTTCAGAAACTAGAAATATTTTGAGGAACCGACAAAATAGAAGTTCCAAAAAACTGATGGAAAACAAATAAAAATTGAACTAATTTTGGCGGTCGCACTAAGTAGCGCACGTGCGTGCATCACAGCGCCTCTTCCCTCCCTTTTTCTAGTTTTTCGGTTACCCTATGTCTGGATTCTATATCCAATAAAACAATTGCCACTGATGTGTCACTCCCTCTTCCCTTTCCGGGTGGTCCTAGAAGTGAAAAAATCCTGGTTTCCATGGTCCCGTGAGTAAAAAAAAAATATCCCGCATGGTCAAACGAGTAAAAAGATTTTATTTTGTGCGTAAAAATTGACAATGACAAAAATATTCTCGCTAATAGGGATTCCTGCAAAGTAATATTTTTACCAAGGGTATTATATGTGATGTCAAAGTGGTAGTAAAATTTTTTCCAGCGCTATAATATGGATAATAATTTATTTAATAAATCCATCGTACAAATTCGTATACATAGTAAAAACTTCACACATAATACAACAAAATCACACCACACAGTACGAGTAAAACAATTATGCCTCAGGCGCTGCTACCGGATCTGAGCCTCGTCGGCCGCCGTCGTGGCTCTTCCATCACCTCTATCACTGTCCATGGAGAAGGAAGCCGCCGCTCGTCATCCAGGCTGCTGACTGGCCGACGAGGAGACATGGGAGAGGCTGGACATGTTGCGCAGCAGCCGCCCTCCTCCGCGCTGCCGGTTGGCGTAGAAGCTCAAGATCCAAGCGCCCACAACCTCGTTCTCCTTCGATCCTGCTAGGCGACGCCTCCACCCTGGATCCCACTGCCGACCGCCTCCTCTATCTTGGTGCCCACTTCTCCGCTTGGCTTCTCCGTTGGCGAAGGACGACAGGGCCCTAGAACGGGCGGCAGTCACCTCGTCGTCACTCCGGCAGGATCTAGCCACTCACCGCCTGACACAAATCCCACGCCCGCAACCGCCCTTGGCTGGGACAGTGAAGGGGCCGACCACCAGATCCATGCCAGAGGAGGTTGATCGGCGACGCATGGGAGCCATCAGCTTCCCCAAGCGCCCCACTAGCACACCGTCGTTACGGCCACTAGTGGTGGAACTAGGATCTCTAGACGCCTAAGGCTCAAACTAAAGGTTAAAAAACTACCCATGACAATTCGTACACCGAAGTACAGTAAAAGTATGAAAAAAATACAAGACTGAACTAAGATTTCATTAGCATACCTTGTAAGACATATCTTCATGCAATTTCACTCTTCATCAACAATAGGAAGAGAACTTGAACTCGAACCTAGATAATGATATTACATATGTAACTGATGCAAATTATGAGAACTTAATTATTTACAAATTACAAAACAATGCATGACAAACCTCTATATGTAAGTAATTTGTGCTTGCGCATCCTCGTAGCATGATAATGTTCTATAATCTTGCGATCTTCGACGCTAGCAAAAACATCTCGCTCAATATAACATATCATGCAGTGACTCATCCATTCATCATTAATCTTGTTCCACAACTCAGTTTTAATAATGCTCATAGCTGAGAAGTCTCTTTCTACTATTGCCATTGCAACGGACAAAATCAAGGCTAATTCAATTAAGCGATATACCAATGGAAAAACCGTGTGCCTATCACTCTGAACCATCTTCACAACAAAATTACTAAGGTTAGAGCAGCTAGAGAAATCCAGATCAGCTCTCACATCATAAATGAATGTGTCAAGTTGGTCTCTAAGGACAATACAATCATATTCAGAGAAATTAGCCGCATAAATCTTGGCAAGTTCAATTAGCTTTTCTATAATTGGCAAAAGAATTCCTTGGATCAAGACAAGCAATGCATCTCAATAGCTGAGTAGACCTTTCAGCAAAGCGATTGTTTAACTCAATAATAATTTAATCAAGTACCACATTGAATATTTCATTGCTGAAATGATGGAAGCAAGTTATCAATTGACCACCATGACCCCTTGAACGACCTCTCTTAGTTATCTTGTCAGTCATATTTGGCACAATTATATTATGTTTGAGACAAAAGTTCTTTGCCTCTTCAAAAAGCTCATCCCAACCATGCTGCCTTATATCATTAATTTTTTGCAATGTTGTCCCAACTAATCCTATAGCACGCACAATGTTTTGGTCTTTCCTTTGCAAGCATTGTGATAGATCATTAGTTTTGCCCAATATCTTGATCGTAAGATGCAATATAAGTACAAAAATCAAAGCTTTCCATTTTTTTCTAATAAACCTGCAGCTGTGGTTTTTTGAGTAGAAATTGTGGCATCTTCACACATATTCTCTAATACCCCCAAAACTGCATCCCACATGAGCAAAAGACGGCACAAGGTTTTGTGATGTGAACCCCATCTAGTATCCCCAGGTCTTGCAAGATTAGTTTCTTGGTTTTTTCCCCTTCTACTAAAAATTTCACCGGTCTCTAATCTATGCACAAGATTGTTATGGTGTTGTGGGGCCAATTGGTCATGTCTCTTACAAGAGGAATTAACGGTGTTGACAATCATATTAGTGTAGTTGAAGAAATCCAACACACAAGAACAACACTTCGCAACAGAAACAACTACTAGCTGCAATTGATGTGCAAAGCAATGCATATAGAAAGCATATGGGTTTTCATTCAGTACCCGTCTTTGTAGCCCATGGAACTCCCTTCTCATGTTTGATGCCCTATCATATCCTTGCCCTCGCACTTTATGGATAGATAAGCCAAGATTAGCGAACATAGCATCCAAGGCTACCTTCAGTGAAGCTGATGTTGTGTCAGTGACATGTCTAACCCAACAAACCTTTCAATCACATGTCCTGTATTGTTGACATACCTGTAGATGAAAAGAAGTATAATTGTTAGTTCGTAAAGTCATTTTTCTTGCAAACTACACACAAAAAACAAGGAATAAAAATCTAGAACAACATCAACAAACCTCAAAACTAGAGCCATTTGCTTCTTGATAGATGCATCCTGTGTCTCATCAATTAGTATCGCGAAATTCTTATCCCCAATATCAGACTTTATGACATTTAGGGTCTCTTCTGCACAACATTGGCTGAAATGCTTCTGTATCTGCCCTGAAGTCATTAAATTATTGCCAGGAGCATTATCAAGTAATTTCTTAGTATTTGTATCCTTGTTTTTATACCAATCTATCATCTCTAAAAAGTTCCCCTTGTTTTTTGAGCTAGCAGACTCATCATGACCTCGGAAGGGAAGAGCTTGCAATAGAAGAAATCTTACAACACCTAATATTATAGTAATGCGACCCAAATATACTTCATCCTCTTTCTGGGTTCCTCTAACTATCACATGTGAAACATTTTGTCTCTGGTTTTGAAAAGCTTCACAATGTCTTCTAGCTTTATTGTGAGCACTGTTGACACCACCAACATGAGCATCAAACGAATGAGTTGCATTTTTTCAATACCTGAACCCTTCACCCGCGTAGCATTCAAAACCATAATTTTCAACTCAGGGTTGCTTAAAAAGAAAGCAATAAAAATAGAAAGCTGCATCCTTAGCTCCAACCAATTGTGTTTTCTGAACCATGATTTCTGAAAGCTCCTATTTACACCTCCTATTTTGGTTTGTGGATACTTATGATCAACTTGTCGACATGGACCCAATAATAAATACTCCCTTCTAGCAGCATCCCTAATGTTTACATCCAATTGTTCAATTGGTGTGCGAAGCCTAGGGTCAGAAACAATCACATTTGGATCAAGCACAATATTATCTTGCTCATTGTTACTAGCCCTGGTTCCTGCTATATCTAGGGTTGGGGTTGATTCATCGGTTCCTGCTGTTTCTAGGGTTGGGGTGGATTCATTTGAGGACTGGACTTGATAGAATGATTTTATTGATCTGCTCTTCTTCATCTACAAAATTAAACCAAATTTCTAATTGAGCAATTGACTAACTACTAGTTTCTGAAGAACGAAGAAGCAGAGGAAGGAAGAGAGTCAAGAGACTGACCTGCTTTGTTGTATTTGGGGACTGCCGGACTGGGGTCTGTCTTGGCCTCTTGCCGTCGCGGCCCTGCCGATTCACGTCCTTGCCGCTGCCGATGCACCCACCGCCCAGCTTGCCAGACGCCAGGAGAAGAAGAACCTGAGTCCTGAGGCCGTCGTCCTGCTCAGGGGCAGAGCCCTCGCCTTGACTTGCGGCCTCGCGGGAGTAGAGGAAGGAGGCGCCGTCGAGTCTGGAGAAGAAGACCCGGGCGGCCAGGCCCTTCCTTTCGTCCTCGCCTCCTCGGAGCAAGGCTGCTAGGCGCCAGCAGACGCGCGAGAGAGAGACCGAGAGTCGAGAGAGAGGAGACGCGAGCGAGTAGTGACGCGCCGACGCCGATGCGGCTGAGCAGAGAGTGGAGTGGTGGAGGCATGCAGCTAGGGTTCCTGCCTTCCTGGGCTGGGCCGCTGCCCGCTGGGAACAGCTTGGAAAGGCCAAGTGTGGGGCTGGCCCAAACACGAGTGGGGCTGGACAATGGAAGGTTGAAAAAAACTAAAAAATCTATAGTTACTAGTCCACTAAATTTTTTTTTTATGAGTGGGGCTTGGGCCCAAGCTGCCCCAGGCTCAATTCCGCCCCTGACAGTCACCAGAGGGAGGCGCCCGATCCGGATCCCCGCTGCCTATCTCTACCTGACGAGCTCCCTTTGCCACCTGTTACCCGCTGCCGTCAGGATCTGCTCCTCTCATCGTCGGCGGAATTGCGCCGGTTCTAGAGGATTGCAGTGGAGGTGCCACACCGTGCTCCTCCACATCAACTGCTCTGGTGTCCGGTCAGATCTGAAAAATGGGTGTGGCAGGGTGGTTAGGAGGGTTATGGGCATGTGACATGATAACTGGTAAAAGTCAATATAAATGAGGCACCGATGGACAGTAAAAATATTACCACATGAAAACGTTTACTCACATTTGGCTCTGATGCGTGGGGACTATTGGGACGATCTAAGGCGCAAGTAAAATTTTTATACGCGATTGGCTCTACGCGTGTGGGGGCGTTGGCACGATCTGAGTCGTGAGTAAAAATGTTTATAGGCGGTTGGCGCTACGCGTCTTGGGCGGTTGCGACGATCAAGACGCGAGTAAAATGTTTATGCGCGGTTGATGCTATGCGCGTGGGACGGTTGAAAAGATCGGAGATGCGCTACTTACGATAAGTAGCGCGCTACGTGCACTATAGTAGTTCCTCTAATTTTGGTTGAATTTTTTTTCTAATTTCACAAGAAACATACGGAATAACACACATTTTGGGGAACCAATACAATGAAATTTTTTTCTAATTTCAAAGTTTGTGAGTGAGATCATTCTAAAGTTAGATCAAACCAGGTCTAGTGCATCTAAAACAAAACAAAAACCACCAAAAGGACAAAACCACATTTTTGTTCAGAAGAGAATGGAAATATGGATTTATGAAACAGCACAGACTAACAACTACAGTAGACTACTACTTCGAGTTTTCCTCTCAGATCCACGGCCCGTGCAAGGCACCAAACTAGATCTCACCATCCCCTCTTCCCCTCTCTGTCTCAGATCCCAGTTGCCAAATGCCCTCGTAGCTTCGCACCGTCGCGTAGTCTCCCACCCCGCGCGCCCAGATCCATGGGCGGCCTCAGGGCAGCGTCTCCGCGGTCGGGCGCAGGCGCCGGGGCGGGATCGGATCCCACGCCGCGCGTGGCGATGGCGTGCGTGCTGGCGTCGGAGGTCGCCACGGTGCTCGCCATCATGCGCCGCAACGTCCGCTGGGCCGGCGTCCGCTACGGCGGCGACGACAGCGCGGACGACGAGCACCTCGACCACCCGCTCATCGCGGGGCTCAAGTCCCTCCGCCGCCGCGCCGCCTCGTGGGACGCGCGCCAGTGGCGGGACGTCGAGCCGCTCCTCTACCTCCGCCCCTTCCTCGACGTCGTCCGCTCCGACGAGACCGGCGCGCCCATCACGGGCGCCGCGCTCTCGTCCTTGCACAAGATACTCACGCTCGACCTCGTCGGCCCCGACGCGCCCAACGTCGCCGAGGCCATGGGCGCCGTCGTGGAGGCCGTCACGGGATGCCGCTTCGAGGTTACCGACCCGGCGTCCGAGGAGACCGTGCTGGCTCGGGTACTCCAAGTGCTTCTCGCGTGCGTGCGTGGCCGCGCTGCGCCAGCTCTGGCCAACCGCCACGTCTGCAACATCGTCAGTACTTGCTTCCGCGTTGTGCAGCAGGCCGGCACTAAGGGGGAGCTGCTGCAGCGCGTCTCCCGGCAGACCATGCAGGAGGTTGTCCGTTGTGTCTTCGCTCGCCTGCCTGATGTTGACGCCACCATGGTTGCCGATGGGCAGGTGTGATTCCTTTCTGTAATGATTCGAGCCTGCTATTGTTTAGTTACTTTTGCACACGGAAAATGCTGTGATCGTCATCCACTAAACAAGATAAATTTAACTTTGCATTGCTCATATAGGTGAGTTTAGAGAAATGAATATAATATATTTCTTTGTTGGATGGTTTATTGTCTGGGTAGTTCGAAATGCTGCCATTCTACTCTTGAAACTGATGTACTGGCCCCGACTCAAAACCAGTATCATGCATCATATTAGTTTTGGATGTAGCATTTTGTAGTAAGAAGGCTCATATGTCCCTGTACTAAGTTAAATGCATTAATACTGGTAATAGCATTTGTTCTGCAGATTGCTGGTAGCAAGAACCGAGGTTTGAGTGATGGAGAGATAGGGAACGGGAAGAGTGATTTTGTGTGCTTAAATAGCTCTGGAGATGAGGTGGGAGGTGGATTTGGTGGTGTTCAAGACCAGGCTATGATGGAGCTGTTTGGGGTTCCTTGCATGGTAGAGATATTGCAATTCTTGTGCTCCCTTTTGAACATAGCAGAAGACATTGAGGTGAACCCAAGGATTAATCCAATTGACTTTGATGAGGATGTGCCACTCTTTGCCCTGGGGTTGATTAGTTCTGCTATTGAGTTGTCAGCTTCGTCCATACACAAACACCCAAAATTGCTGGCATTTGTACAAGATGAACTGTTCCATAATCTAATGCAATTTGGCTTGTCAATGAGCCCTTTGATTCTGTCAACAGTGTGTAGCATTGTTTTTACTCTCTTCTACCATTTGCGTCAGGAACTTAAGCTACAACTTGAGGCTTTCTTCTCTTGCGTGATCATAAGACTAGGACAGAGTAGATATGGTGCTAGTTATCAGCAACAGGAAGTTGCTCTGGAGGCTCTAGTGGATTTCTGCCGGCAGAAAGAGTTTATGGCTGAGATGTATGTGAACATGGATTGTGATTTACAGTCCAGTAATATTTTTGAAGACCTTGCTAACCTTCTGTCTAAAAGTGCATTCCCTGTGAAAAGTCCTTTGTCCACCCTGAATGTGCTTGCCCTGGATGGTTTGGTTTCTGTCATTCAGGCAATAGCGGAGAGGACTGATAATGCACCTCAGCACCATGAACAAACAGTGCCAGAAATAAGTGAATATTTTCCTTTTTGGCAGTTGAAAATTGAGAACACTAATGATCCTGATCAATGGGTTAGATTTGTTCACCAGCAAAAGAGCATCAAGAGAAAGCTAATGGTTGGTGTTGAACATTTCAACAGGGACAAAAAGAAGGGCTTTGAGTATCTGCAAGGTGCTCATCTCCTGCCTGAAAAACTTGATCCACACAGTGTTGCCCTGTTATTCCGGTACACACCTGGGTTAGATAAGAATCTTCTTGGGGACTACCTGGGAAATCATGATGAATTCTCCATTCTGGTCCTTCATGAGTTTGCTAAAACCTTTGACTTCAAGGAGATGAATTTGGATGCTGCCTTAAGGCTCTTCTTGGAAACTTTTCGGCTGCCTGGTGAGTCACAGAAGATACAAAGGATCCTTGAGGCCTTTTCTGAGAGATATTATGAACAATCACCACAAATGTTTGTGAACCGAGATGCTGCTCTAGTGCTGTCATATTCGGTAATCATGCTCAACACGGATCAGCACAATGTAAGGGTTAAGAAGAAGATGACCGAAGAAGACTTTATTAGGAATAATCGCCGTATCAATGGTGGGAATGATCTACCAAGAGAATTTTTGTCGGAGTTGTATTTTTCTATTTGTCGGAATGAAATCAGAACCATTCTGGAGCAAGGAGCTGGATGTTCTGAGATGTCTTTCAGCCGGTGGGTTGATTTGATGTGGAAGTCAAAAAGGACATCAGCATACATTGCTTGTGACTCCTACCCTTTTCTTGATCATGAAATGTTTACTATCATGGCTGGACCAACAGTTGCTGCTATCTCAGTGGTTTTTGATAATGTTGAGCATGAAGAGTTCCTTACAGGATGCATTAATGGTTTTCTATCAGTGGCGAAGTTGGCAGCATTCTATCATCTTGATGATGTGTTGAATGATCTTGTTGTGGCACTATGTAAGTTCACCACTTTGTTGAACACTTCCTATATTGATGATCCTGTAACAACTTTTGGTGAGGATGCCAAGGCCAGAATGGCAACAGAGGCTGTTTTTACTATAGCAACTACTCATGGTGATCACATATGCAGTGGATGGAGGAACATAGTAGATTGCATTTTAAGATTGCATAAGATAGGCCTTCTTCCTGGTCGCCTCACTGGTGACACTGTTGATGATCAGGAGTCCACTTCAGATATGATGCCTAGCAAGCTTGCCTCATCTTCAGCTGCACCTCAAGTTGTGCCAATCAGCACTCCTAAAAAAACATATGGGCTAATGGGGAGGTTCAGTCAACTATTGTATTTAGATTCTGAAGAACCAAGGTTCCAGCCAACTGAGGAGCAACTTGCTGCTCAGAGGAATGCTTCAGAGACCATAAAGAAGTGCCAAATAGGTACCATCTTCACTGAGAGCAAATTCTTACAAGCTGACTCACTCTTGAATTTGGCAAGAGCCCTCACTCAGGCAGCGGGTCGACCGCAAAAGATCACCAGCTCACTCGATGACGAAAGCACATCAGTCTTTTGCTTAGAGCTTCTAATTACTGTCACTTTAAACAACAGAGACAGGATTGTCCTTTTGTGGCAGGGTGTTTTTGAGCACATAACTCATATTGTTCAGTCTACAGTGATGCCCTGCAATCTGGTGGAAAAGGCTGTTTTTGGGCTGCTGCACATCTGCCAGCGCTTGCTTCCTTATAAGGAGAACCTTGTGGATGATTTACTGAGATCGCTTCAGCTAATTTTGAAGCTTGATGCTCGTGTAGCTGATGCTTATTGCGAGAACATTACCCAGGAGGTCACACGCCTGGTGAAGGCAAATGCAACTCATATCAAGTCCCAGATGGGTTGGCGAACTATCATTTCCTTACTCTGCATCACTGCTCGCCATCCAGATGCTTCTGATGCTGGTTTTGAAGCCCTAGTTTTTATCATGTCCGAGGGAGCACACCTCTCCCCTGCTAACTTTGTCCTTTCAGTGGAGGCCTCAAGACAGTTTGCAGAGTCTCGGCTTGGCTCTGCAGAAAGATCTATCCATGCTTTGAACCTTATGGCAGAATCAGTGAATTGTCTTACACGCTGGTCACGTGAGGTTAAGGAAGCTGGCGGGGAGGCTGATAGGATATTGGAAGGAATTGCTGAGATGTGGCTGCGACTAGTGCAGGCACTACGGAAGGTGTGCACAGACCAGAGGGAGGAAGTAAGGAACCATGCTCTATTATCGTTGCACAGGTGCTTAGTAGTTGATGGGATATCAGTGTCATCTTCGGCATGGTTGATGTCATTTGATATTGTTTTCCAGTTGCTTGATGAATTGCTGGAGATTGCACAAAATTACTCACCAAAGGATTTCAGAAACATGGAGGTGTCCCTCTTGCATGCCGTAAAACTTCTATGCAAAGTGTTCTTGCAGTCACTTAATGACCTTTCATCACAGAGCAGCTTCAGTAAGCTGTGGTTGGAAGTACTTGACATGATAGAGAAGCTAATGAAAGTCAAAGTGAGAGGGAGGAGAACTGAGAAGCTACAAGAGGCTATCCCAGAGCTACTCAAGAACATACTGCTGGTGCTAAAAGCAAATGGGGTTTTGTCAAAGACAAGCACTAGTGAAGAGAACAGTTTGTGGGAAGCAACATGGCTTCAAGTTAACAAGATTGCACTTTCGCTGCAGCCTGAAGTTTTTCCTGACAGCGAGGGTGATGTAGAAACACAGTGTGCACAAAACAAGTCAGATAGTCCAGTACAATCTGAAGGCGTGAATGTTTAGATCAACAAATAACATTCCAGTAAATTGGTTATATTATGCAAGAACTTCTTAAAATTTGAAAGATGGATGTATATTGTGCCCCTACATTCTTTAGCTGCAGAAACAAAACATACAACTTCCATGCATGTGTAATTTCCATTGATCTATATGGTGAAATTAAGCATTAGAATGTGATGCTATTAGCTTGTTCTTCTGGGATATTTGGTAATGGTTTTCCTGTTGCTTTATATACATACATTTGAGCCATTCATTAAATTTTTTTAAGTTTTTCTGGGAAATGTGTACAATAGCAATCAGTAGAAAATGGCAGAAGAAAATGATAATGAAGCAAGTTTAGTTTTGATGATTGTGATGCATTACAATTTACAGTTTCAATGTTGCTTTTTGTCATTAGGTACAATTATTGTTCATTTGCTATGAGTGTTACACCATTATTATTCCTATTTATATTTATGAGTACTGCAATACTAGTATACAACCTGTTATGCTGTCATGTGTTCTCAAAGCTGTCATCTAATATGGAAGTTGAGTAAACTGCAAACAGGGAGCATTTCTTGTTTGGAATGATGATTATACTGGTGCCTGATTGGAAATTTAAAGATCATGTCTGAGTGGAGAATGCGCACCAATATATATTTGTACTGCTTGATCTATTTGCTGTCTGTTAAATAAAATGGGACTTGGCCTTACTCCTTCCTGATTAGAATAGACATGATTGGAAGTGCATACAAAACTGCTAAAAAGTAAGGCAGCAGTTCCTACATTGGAGGAGGCATGAGCTGCTGGACCATGAAGGCCTACTTAAAGTGGCAGACTGTTGGTATATTATGATGAAGGTGGAATACATTAATTGTTTATCAATACTACATTATTAATAAACAAAGCAATAAACAACTCCTATACCTATCCTATTTGCATTATGACTTCAATATTTATAGCCCGTGTTGAAATTATCTGATTTTCAGGATTGTGGGTGCCTACAAACCAGAGGCAGCTGTAGTGCTTCCTGGACAATAAGGGCAAGATTGGAAGTACTTCCTTCTGGAGATGGGCACAAATTTGGCTGATTATGCTGGTATGTTTAGATTTTTTGATGTACCGACATTTATTGAGTTATAGCATCTATTAGTTGTTTCAAGTTTGCGCTAGTGAAGGGACTTATAACATGCCTGGAATTTCTTTAATCCTCGATTGCTAAATTTGTTACCATTTGCTGTCATAAAAACACTCCTGTACTCCAAGGCGACCATTTCATAATCAAAATATGCCTCAACGTCTGGACCTAACATTCTCAGCACCCTGGGATATCGTGTAGTCTCTGGCTATTGTTATTGCTGTATTTTGTCATTATAAAATTAAAAGAGTTCCATCTTGTTGCCTTTTGGATTGTAAAGAGTTCCAGCCATGTAATGTCGAGAGGTTCTGTGAGTGCTTTCTAGTGTCAACTCATCAATTCCTTAGTCTATGGTCATGCACCACTTGTTCGGTACGATGCCTCAATTAACAACAAACTTACTGGTAGAGTAGATCCTCCACCACCTAGTATGCTTGTTGAGGAGGTCAGATTGATTGATTTTATCTCTCCTTTAATCATATGGTCATTACTGGTTCATGATGGAGTATATAATTTCTTTAGATTTTAAATCGATTTCTGTGTCCCTAACTGCCATTGCCTGCATTTCTTTTCTGATTGGAACTATTTATGCACCATCATCAATAGTTTATTATTTTGGTTTTAGACTATCCATGCTATTGTACTTGATTGCAGGTTGCGGTAAAATATCCTATGTCAATTAATTCCAGTTCCTATTACTCTTGCACCCAAGGGATTGCCCAGGTCTAAGTTTTGTATATTTCAGTAATCCAGCCTATCACCTCATTTGCAGTCTGTAGTGTGTACTTTGATTGGCACGCTTCAGGAGATCAATGTTACTCCAAAAGTTCGGAAGCTGCAAAAGAAATGGTCGAATTGTACCATTGCACTTTTGGATTCAGATTTCTTTGCCTATGTATTTCTTGTCAATTGTCATACCATGGGTTTGGCTGCATTTTGCTGATCAGTATTTACGTACAGAAGATATGTACACGGTACAACATGGTTGTTACATAAATGATAAATTGATAATCATATCTGCAGCTAAACGTTGACTTTTTCAAATACGGAGCATATATTTGCCAAATAATCTTCAGGCTGACCTGGTAGCACTCATGAGCTAATTTCCAACCAGTGCAGAGAATGGGATATTTCGTTAACCAGTTGCTTTTCCTTTCTATTTCCTTTTCCAGTTGTGTATTCTTGCTGTGAGCCATGAATATAAAGTATACTCAAAACATTGATGAGAAAATGTTCAATATCACTTTGCTGGATTATATGTGGACACTTTAGTAGAATTTTACATTATGTATATAGAGTCATTTATCTTGCAACGTGTAATACAGTTCTTTTTGAGTCCTATTGCTACTATGTCCCTTTCATGGTTCTGCATAACCGCATGTTATGTTGTGCGATGCATAAATCGGAGAACAAAGTGTCAGTTCTAGTAGGTTTTCCTTTCAGTTGTTACGTCTGCTACAAAAAAGTTTAATAAGCTGTCTCTCACCACTTGAGACCATGTTTGGATAGGCGGATATCCTGACCTATTCACGTGCGCAGGCCTGGGATTTTAGTTCAAAATCCTGGCGCACACACGTGGACGGTCCAGTTATTAAGCCCCATCCAATCGAGGTCTCATTTCAGTGAAGGTATGGCTCCTGCAACTTTTCGTCAAAACAATCTGTCTGTATTTGATCTTTAGTAATTTGAACTTATTCAGTTTAGTTTTTGTAGGCTCCCCACCTTTTCCAGCAGCACAGTAACTGAGCACAAACGGTGCGTGTGAAAGGGTATGTGCCTTACGTTACACTGCGCTATTTTCAACAGTCACGCTTTGGCGGGTATGACCTTGGAAGGTGTGTTGGAGACTACTCATGACTCATGACTAGTAGTTGCTGAGCCAAGCGGTGTTTAAATATAAGTCACACGTAAAATAAGAAATATTATTAGCATATAATTAATTAAGTATTAGAAACTTAAAAAATTTGATCAATTTGATTTTTTAAGATATTTTTTATAGAAAATTTTTGAAAAAATACACCGTTTTACGTTTTGGGAAACGTGCTAACAGAAATTGAGGGAGTAGTCACAAGCTATTAGCTGTTTCAAACGGTATAGTTTGAAGGTGGGTAAAGAGGAGGAAGAAGAAGATTATATAAAACGAGGTGAGATATTAGCACATGATTAATTGAGTATAAGCTATTATAAACTTGAAAAATAGATTTATATAGTTTTTAAAATAACTTTTATATAGAATATTTTTAAAAAAATATATCATTTAGTAATTTAAGAAACGTGCTCGTAGAAAGCGATGGCAGTTTTTATTCCTTCGTGTAGATTCGAAGCAAGGCTAATTTAACCTAAGACTGGTCCATCAGAGTATTGCTGCATTCGCCAGACTATTACTACATAGGCCAGTTGCTTCTGCTGCTAATCTAGTACACTAGTTGCTGTGCCCAATTGGCCCGATGTATATTTCCTCTCATCTCCCTTTCACTCAGTAATAATTGGCCTGATAGACCAGGCCTTCCAAGCAAGGCTAATTTGCTCCCAAGTGACTTTTTGTTGCTGGCCTTGCTCCACTGCTTCTGCTGCCAATTAGTCGAGTCGTGCACTCGTGCTCCCTGGCCAACTTCGCATGACTTCATAACAGTGCTTGCGTCACAGATTGTAATGCCGTATGACCTGAAGGAAACCAATAATGCTTAATTAGCACACAATGTGGGCCCATTTAAATATCGGTTTCATCAAAGGGAATATATATCCTATGACCTTTGGATATATAATCCGATAAGCACAAGCTTGACAAAAAAATTTTATAATATACATTTTTTTAAAAATTTTGTAAATATATAGGTAAAATGAAAAGATTCGCAGAAATATATATATATGCTCTGGAACGACGGCGCGCCACCGTGCCGGTCCTACGGCAGAGGCGCGCGTGACCGCCGGTGGCACGTAGGCATCGCAGCACCACGCCTGTGGTGGCGCGCTGACGACGCGGTGGCACGCAGCCATCGCGCTGCACCTAAGTGGTGCCATGCGTCACCGCCGTTCCCTTCACGACACATTCACCAGTGCCCCCGTGGCGCACAGCGGCCGCACGCCATCGCCCGGTCCAACGAAGTGATAAGCGCCACTGCCTTGGTGGCGCATAGCAGACTCACGCCACCTGGTCATGCTACCTTTGCTTTGCTCTTTTTTTTTCGTACACATTTGGCATGGCCCAAGAACCTTATTCTAAGATGTTTTTGCTGGTATTGATCCAGACTTGGATGCTCAAGTGGAATTTGAGACATTCCAAAAAGTCAGAGATCTAACTACAAAACGACAGCTAGTCTAATGTCGTATTGCTTTGGTATGTTTCACCTCACTTTTTTGATTTGACATGGGAAACATCTCCCATCCCTTATTTGACTCTTTTTCTTCTTTACATGGGAAATGGTCCTAAATGACAAATGAATAGGTGTATAAGTTATAATTGTAAATAAATCACGATGGAATCTATGAAAGCATTGGTTTATATGTTTCTTTTAGTTTTGATTTTAGGGATAATTTTTTCGCTATCTTCTTCCGCGAACCTCCTAAGCCTACGACTCAAAAAGTGAAATAATTTAATTAAAGTAAGAAGTCCTGCTCCCTCTGTCACTTCTGTCTCCCAGGTGGCGCATAGCGGGCGCGAGCTACCGCTCTCCCTCTTGTCCTGTCTCCTTGTGAGCGCTCGCGTCCAGAGCTTGTGTTACTTTCTCAAAATAAGCACTGTTAAGCACAGTGAGGAGCATCACTTCTGTCTCCTTGTGTTCCCTTCGCACACGATAAAAGGAGAACAAAGGAAGGAGAGTAAGCATTTGTCTGGAAGAGGAGAAATGAAGCACTGGATGCTCGGGAGAAGAAGAAGCAAGGGACAGAGGGATCAAGAACTAGGAAAATCTACAGGTAAATTTGAGTATTTAAATTTTTGTAAAGCATGAATTTAGTTTTTTGGTACGTATTAGACGTAAATGTTAGTTTGTTGTATAAATATTTATTATATAGTTTGGTTTTGTAGTATATATGTGATAATAATTTAGAATCGTGTGAACTGTTTTAGAGTTGTAGTTAGTGTTTATGTAGTAAATATTCAGTGATTTGTAGCAAGTTAGAAAATAGTAAATATTGTGAAAGTAGTATGAATGTACACCGGGTATAATATTTTGTTATGTTGTGTAGGTTATAATACTTACAAAGTGGTCAAACCCACTGAAGTATTGTTAAGATGCAAAACGCTTTAGAGGGGCTCTGAAGACACAACATATGAGAGGAGAGAGCGATACAACGCTTTTGCTTAATGACATTTACTTTGAGAAAATAACACGGAGCTCTGGCCACAAGCGCTCACGAGGGGACAGAAGCGATAGGAGGGAGAGCGGTAGCACGTGCCTGCTGTGCGCTGCCGGGGAGACACAAGTGACAGGAGGGAGCGGTGGCGCTTGCCCGCGGCGCGCCACCGGAGCAGAGGCGCTTGTTGCCTCACGGGAGCGGGTGGTGGCACTCGTCCGCTACGCGCCTTCGGAACACGCCGCAAAGGGGATGGTGGTGGCGCGCGTTGGTCGCGCGGCACCACCCCAGTAGCGTGCGATGGCTACGAGCCACCGCGCGCGGTGCCACGCGGTCCTAGCGCACCACCAGCGGTCCCGTGCGGCTGTGCTACTGTACCAGCGTGGTGGCGCGCCGTCGTTACACGGTACATGTATATTTCTGCGAATCTTGCCAATTTGCCTATATATATGCAAAACTTTAAAAATTATATATTTTTAGATTTTTTTTCCAAGCTTGACATTGTATAGTTAAATGACCTTGGGGACAGTTGGTTGGCGGTTATCATCTCCAACTACTCGTAATTATCAAGTTGCGTGGCTACCAAACAAGAGATGACGCAGATTTCATTTGCATTGATTATAAACCTTTGATTATGAATTACTCAGTGAATCTTTTGTTCTTTACTTTGGTCATGTAACAACTTGTCGCCAATTTTTGCATGATCTATTTCCTTATAAAATTATCCTATTTGTACAGTAGTTACCACAGTCAAGGAGGCTGCCAGTTTATTTGGTTGATCGTTTTGGCCTAGTGCTGGTATGAAATTAGGGGAGATAAACTAACACTGGTTTTGCCTCCCGCGCAAGAAAAAAATTAGAGATAAAATTAGAAGTTGTTGTGATCGCTAACAAATAATTAGAATCCTATAGGGATTGTCCCCCCAGTTTCACCGGCACGCCTATAAGAGCAAAAAAAAAACAAAAAGAGAAGGGATGTCTAATTTTTTTTGTCGCTAAACCCTAAAACCCTAGTGAGAGCCCAGTCGATCTTCAGGCTCTGGAAGGAGTTCGTGGTGCTAGTCCTAGAGAAGCCGACGACTAACATGCATCAAACAAGAAGAAGAAGAAGAAGAAGAAGAAGAAGAAGAAGGCGATGTCAGTATATTTAGTTTCTCAATTAGCCAAGGTGATCATCTATAGGTTAAGATCAAATTATGTAAATTAGACTCCTGCAGTTTCACCTTCCATGTCTTTTATCAGCCAGCATGAGGAAATTTGCAATAGCTACATACCCTTGATGTGAAGTCATGTTGAGTTCGTGACCAAGATTGACCGGTGATATGAATGTGAGATTAAAATTTAAGTTTTCCTTGAAGGCCAACGATATGTGATTTACATATACTTTGACAAAATTATCACAAAATTATATATTTAACATGTAATTTATTACAAATATACAGATTTAAGCCAATATATGGTAAAACTATATATTTACCAATTTTATCCCAAAACTACATGTTTTAAATCACGTTTGCTAAGTGTGTAAGGATTAGGGTTCCAATGATCTCATGCGCTACAAAGAATTCATTCAAAGGAGAGTACGGTAGCAATGAGGTAATCTAAGATTAACAACCTTGGTTTTACCATATTCAATGAGTTGGTGAGTTGGAGGAACGTGGAAATAGGTATGACGAAGGCTGATGAAAAGATGAGCTAAAAAAGGTCTGATGCATACTAGTCGTCTAACGTCTAAAACAAGTGCTAATGCTTAATGTGGAAGTGAGCCGACAAAATTTTGGATTGAATATCAATAATTTGCCCAAAGGCTCACTAGACCGGAGTGGTGTACGTTTTCAATAAAAACCAATCGAAAACAGCAAAATTTTAAGGTTTTGACATAGGATGAAAGTAGATTTCGAGTGAAATTTTAAATGGTTTTTGAGAATTCAATAAAACAGTAAGATTCAACCGAATTTTGATCAAAATTTATTAAAAATTTAGCAAAAAATGTCATATGCCAGGGGTCAGAAATCTAACACTCAATCGAAAAAATAAACCCTGAACCGTCCGGACCGTTTAGTGTTTAGTGAAGGCACTACCCGCTTATGCTTCCGAATATCTAGCCCATTAAAAGTCAATGGATTATCTGGCCATCGGACATGTCCACCTGAGGCCGGACCGTCCGGACAATGATCCTTCAATATGGCTCGAACAATTCGGCCGGACAGACGTCTAGTCGGATCGAGTGCATGGACTGGACAATCTGGCTTTTTACCGACAGCTATTAATGTTGCTGTGACCACTGTAGTAAAGGGCCAAACAGCCCGCCGGTTGGATTATCCAGACGATTATATTCGCTGGCAACCATAACAAATGGTTAATTTTAGCTGTTAGGCTATAAATACCCCATTGTCTGTGCTTGATCTTATCTTTTGGATTCTATTACAACATGAGAACATAAGGGGAGTGTTCAATTTCACTAAGTTCATTCAAGTGAAGATTTAGGCAATAATTGGCACTAGGTTTGAGTGACTATAACTAGTTTTAGGCATTATATGCATCCACAAATTTGCTAGTCTTGATTGATCAAGTGAAGCACCGTCTTTTTTACTTTTGTCATATCAGCGTGTCTAGAGGATCTCAGTGGAGTTGCTTCGGTGATCTCTCCTAGGAAAATTGTGGGAGGTTCAGGCTTGTGTAAAGGTTTTGAGCTTACTTATTTGGAGTAGAGAAGAGATACCAACTAAAGAGTTATATGAACCTTGTTGGAGACAGTCCGCAGCCCCTTCGAACCATCTCCTCTTTGGAATGGTCAAAACCGAAGCTGCCGGCCGAAGCCCCATCGGACAACCCAGGACCGAAGATGTGCGGGCGAGGAGCCTAGTCCAAGTGAAGGACGCAGCACGACGGGCGAAGACGAAGGGCACAAAGGCGAAGGACCGTGCGTGTGAGGCCAAGCCACCGTGGAGCCGGCAGAGCCTTGACCAGGAGACGGGGAGGCCGAAGCTGCAGGTGAAAGGCCTAGGAGGCCAAAGATACGACCCAGAAGACGAGGACCCAGCGTGCCTCTGTCCTAGTTGGGGGCATGGCAGCCAAGAGGGCTGAAAGGCCCATTAAGGACACGGTCCACGTAGCGGCCCCGTGGCCCGCGTGGCGGCCCAATAGCCCGCTAGGAGCCTGTGGGCAGGAAAAGATGAAAATGCCTCTGTAGTTGTCCCCATTAAAGGGCCATAATGTAATACCACCTGTAAATAAAACCCTATAGCCTATAACTGTATCTCTGGGCCTATAAATAGGCACCCATGTCGCTGTAATGATAAGGTTTTTGAGATTAATACAAAAGATTTACCACTTTAGTCCACACTCAGAACCCACTGTTGTTCTTCGACAACAGTTGGCGCCAACCGTGGGGAATCCACCCCAAGTGAAAGAAAAAGAAGCCGAAGACCACAATGCCTCCGAAGAGAAGATCGACGAGGAGAAGAGCGGCCCCTTGCCGGTATGGAGACAGAGAGACAGATCAGCCCGAAGACCCCCCAAGTTGAAGCGCAGGAGGACACGGTCGAAGAGGGTTCACCTTCGGCCCAAGCGGCTGCTCCAAGCGGAGGCGTGGAGGCTATGACGGTGCCAAGAGCGGAGTATGAAGCCATGAAGGAAAGCGTGCAGAGGCTCCAAGACATGCTTCGCCAGATGCAAGAGCAGCAGCAGCTGCTGCAGGCGTAGTCCCAAGCCTTCGTTCTCCACCAGGCTCCTACTTCGTCCTCCCAATCTTTCGGACCTCATCAGGTGCCAGTTTTGTCCTCCCCCCACCGCCTCTGGCCGCGCAAGGCTTCGTTCGGCCACAGGGGGCAGTATGTGGTGCTGCAGCTGCGGGCAGCGGCTCCACTGGTGGTCCCTTCACTGGCCCTAGGCTTGGTGTCACCTCAACAAGCGCAGCAACCTCTTCAACCTCCTTTGGCACCTGCATTGAGGCATAGCTACAAGCTTTCCTTCAACAGCTCGGTGCCGGGAGGCAAGGCGCTAATCCTTCGCCACCGCCCATGGAGGTCACCCCCGCTCTGGGGGGATGGGCGGCCCCCGTCGTCACAAACTATCCTCCAGCCCCGCAGGCGCAAGCTTCGCCCATCTTTGGGGTCCTGTACCCCTGTGTGGCACCTTCACCAGCGCAAGTATAGCACACCGCGTCAGTGAACGACAAGAAGTTGCCACTGAACTGGGGGCTACAAAGCCACCCAATCCTGCCACAGTTCAAGAATCCTTTGATCGTCAAGTACGCAGGCGATTCGGACCCCAACGAGTTCCTCTTTGTCTACAAGTCCGCAATCGAAGTAGCCCACGGTGACGAAAACACCAAGGCGAAAGTCATACACCTCACGTTGGACGCTTCACGTGGTCGTGGTACTTCAACCTGCCGTCAAGTAGCATATACTCTTGGGAGGAGCTGCGCGACGTCTTTGTCACCAACTTCCGAGAGACATACTAGGAGCCGAAAACATCAGAAGGTTTTCCCAAGCAAGATGCCAAGTGCAAGATATCACCGAAACATCGGTCATCAACGCCGCTTCCGTCAGTCTCCTCACAGGCCCCTGACCGAAAAGATAACAAGAAAGCAGCCGAAAGCGGTGGACGAGCTCTTCCGCATCATCAACGGTTATGCAATGGGCGAAGAGGACATCAAGAGAAGGAACGAGATCCAAGCTGAGCTCAACCAAGAAGGCATGCAAGGCTCGGCCGGCGCGGCTCAAGCCAGACCGATGTCATCACAATGCCCGCAGTCGGCCTGGAAGAAATTTAGGGACGAAAAGGGAAAACAAGTGATGAGTGTCGAAGAGATCAACACTCTTCAGCAGAGTTTCAAAAACCCGCAAGGTGTGCCGGCGAAGAAGAAACTGAAGAGGGAGAAAGACAAGTTCTACGCCTTCCACGGCAAGGCCTCGCACACCACCGAGCAGTGCAGAAACATCCAGCACACGGGGAATGCTGTTCGAGGGGATTAGGCTCCACCTCGCCATGAGCTGGCCCAGGGCGAAGCCGCTAATCAGTCCGAAGAGAATAGGCCACTTTAGATAGAAGCAACTCAAGACAGACAGTTTAGGATAATCGCCGCAATCACTAGGGGCTCCTCGCAAGGTTTAAAGTCGAAAAGGTAGAAAAAGGCGCATGAGAGGCCGATTAACCACATCGCCACAGCGCCCCCTTTCGCATCAATACCGATAACCTTCGGCCTAGAGGATGCCAAAGATGTTTTCTTCCCGTACCAAGACCCCATCGTCATATCCGCCGACATTGCCGGATGCAAGATTCGTCGCATTCTGGTCGATGAAGTTCTGCGGATATCATCTTCGCTGATGCCTTTCGACAGATGGGGATTCCGGAAGTTGCACTCGCCCCGGCAGCCATCCCACTGCAAGGCTTCGGTGGAAGCTCAGTTCCCACATTGGGGCAAATACAGCTGCAAGTATCGTTCGGCGAGGGCGGCAACGCCCAAACAGAACCAATCATCTTTGACATTGTGGATATCCCGTATTAGTATAACGCCATCCTTGGCCGTTCCACGTTGAACAAGTTTGAAGCCGTGGCACACCACAACAACCTGCGGCTAAAAATGCCAGGGCCGAATGGGGTAATCATGGTTCGGAGCCATCAGCCTTCGTCCAGGGTAGCAGGGCAGGCGGCGAAAAGTGTGCAAGAGATCCACAATGTCCAAGACGATCGGCAGGGGACGGCGAGGGGATACGGCATGCACAAGCCTTCGCCCTAGGGTGAAGTCAAGAAAGTCTTGGTCGACCCTGCTGATCCGTCGAAGACCGTTTCCATTGGCGTTGACGTTGATGAGGAGATAGCAGCCAAGATGCTGCAAGTTATCAAGCGCAACCTAGACGTCTTCACCTGGGGCCTGGATGATTTATTGGGCGTAAGCTGAAGCCTCATTGAGCACCATCTCGCGGTCAAGCCCACCATCAAGCCACGCAAGCAAAAACTACACAAGATGTCAATCGACCGCCAGGAGGCGGTGAAGGCAGAAGTCAACAAGCTGATCCACGCGCAAGTCATTCACGAGGTTGAACACCCGGAATGGCTGGCGAACCCAGTACTGGTCAAGAAGTTGAATGGCAAGTAGATAATGTGTATTGATTTCACAGACCTCAACAAGGCGTGCCCAAAGGATGACTTCCCGCTTCCATGGATTGACCAGCTGGTCGACTCGACCACCAGCTACGAGTTGATGAGTTTCCTTAATGCTTACTCGGGATATCACCAAGTCTTCATGGCCGAAGAGGATTAGGAGAAGACTTCTTTTATCACCCCTTTCGGCACATACTGCTACATTTGTATGCCCTTTCTAAAGAACGCCGGAGCCACCTTTGCCTGTCTGGTGTACAAGGTGTTGGATGCATAGATTGGTAGTAATGTTGAGGCATACGTGGATGACATAGTCGTCAAGAGCAGGAAGGCAATCGATCACATCACAGACCTGCAAGAAACCTTCGACAATCTGCGCAAGGCGAAGGTCAAGCTCAACCCAGAGAAATGTATCTTCGGTGTGCGTGCGGGCAAATTGTTGGGATTCCTGGTGTCCGAAAGGGGGATCGAGGCGAACCCCAAAAAAATCGAGGCCATCCAGCATATGCAGTCGCCGAAAAGTGCACGCGAAGTGTAGAGGTTAACGGGCCGCATCGCGGCTCTCAGCCGATTCATGGCGAAGTCGGCGGAGAAGGCGTTGCCATTTTTCAAGACCCTGTGGTGAGCAAGCAAGTTCGAGTGGATATGCGAGTGCCAAGCGGCATTCGAGTCCCTCAAAGCTTACCTCCAGGAGGCAACAAGGCTGGCAAGCCCGAAGGCAGGTACCAAATTGTTGTTGTATCTTGCGGCCTCGCCGGTGGCAGTAAGTGCGGCCCTGGTCCATGAGGGAGGAGACGAACATACACCAGTATACTTTGTATCCGAAGTATACTGGTGTCCGAAAGGGGGATCGAGGCGAACCCCGAAAAAATCGAGGCCATCCAGCATATGCAGTCGCCGAAAAGTGCACGCGAAGTGTAGAGGTTAACGGGCCGCATCGCGGCTCTCAGCCGATTCATGGCGAAGTCGGCGGAGAAGGCGTTGCCATTTTTCAAGACCCTGTGGTGAGCAAGCAAGTTCGAGTGGATATGCGAGTGCCAAGCGGCATTCGAGTCCCTCAAAGCTTACCTCCAGGAGGCAACAAGGCTGGCAAGCCCGAAGGCAGGTACCAAATTGTTGTTGTATCTTGCGGCCTCGCCGGTGGCAGTACGTGCGGCCCTGGTCCATGAGGGAGAAGATGAACATACACCAGTATACTTTGTATCCGAAGTGTTGCAAGGAGCGAAGCTCAGATACTCTGAAATCGAGAAGCTATCCTACACCCTCGCCATGGCCTCGCGCAAGCTCCGGCACTACTTCCAGGAGCACAAGATAACGGTGCCCTCGCAATACCCCATCAGGGAGGTGCTCCGGAACAAGGAAGCCGCATGCCATCTAGGCAAGTGGGCCGCGGAGTTGGCCCCCTTCAACCTACATTACGTGGCTCGAACAGCAATAAAATTGTAGGTTCTGGCCGACTTTGTCGCCGAGTGGACTTCGTCCACTGGCCAAGTGGCACCGCCAACGAATGAGGATTGTTGGACCATGTTCTCCGACAGCTCGTGGTCTCACGCCGGAGCCGGCATGGTCGCAATCCTCACTTCGCCCATAGGAACCGTCATTCGCTACGCCGCGAGGCTGCAGTTCCCCACCACCAATAACACAACAGAGTACGAAGCAGTCTTCCTTGGGTTACGGAAGGCGAAGGCGTTGGGGTCGGCGATTGGTAGTCAAGACAGACTCCAAGCTAGTCGCGGACCACATCAACAAGACCTTTGAAGCCAAGGACGAGGGAATGGCAAAGTACTTGGATGCCATAAGGGCCTTGCAAAAGGCCTTCGCTGGCATCACGGTGCAGCACCTCCCAAGAGGAGTAAATGAAGAAGCTGACATGTTGGCGAAGACGGTAGGCACCGGAGGTCCATTCCAGCCTGGGGTTTTCTTCGAAGTGATCTACATGCCAAGTGCGAAACACGAAGAAGACTTGTAGCAAGTGATGGATATCGACCATGGCGCTCAAGACTGGCAAACACCATTTGTGCAGTTCCTTTTTGAAGGAAAGATCCTTGATGACGAAGCCGAAGCAAAGCGACTGTAGGCGAGAGCGCGATGGTACAAGCTCATCGAGGGGCAACTGTACAAGGGTGGAATTCTGGAGCCGCTCCTTCGCTGCATCTCTGAAGTCAAAGGAGAGGAGATGATCAAGTAGGTACACGAAGGCCAGTGTGGTGCGCACCAGGCACCACGAGCAGTGGCAGCTAAAATACTTCACCAGGGGCTATACTGTCCCACAATCCTATGAAGGTGCGAAGAGCACATCAATAAGTGCCAAGGATGCCAAAAGCATGGCAAGTCCTAGAATGCACCACAGTACAAGCTGCAACCGCTGCCCCCCATATGGCTCTTCGCCAGGTGGGGGCTAGATATCATAGGGCCGTTTCCCACGGCCCATAACAAGTATAACTTCATCATTGTGGTGGTAGAATACTTCTCACGCTGGATCAAAACCGAGCTGTTGGCCAGTATAACTTTGGCGGCGGTCCAGCGCTTCATATGGAGAAACATCATATGCTGCTTCAGCATTCCAAGAGAGTTCGTCACCGATAACGGGAAGCAGTTCGACTCGGAGAAGTTAAAAGAGATGTGCGAGGGGCTAAACATGCAGATCAACTTCACATCCGTGGCACACCCGCAGTCAAATGGGGCAGTCGAAAGGGCGAACGGTAGGATCCTCGAAGCCCTAAAGAAGAGGCTAGATGAAGCGCCATAAGGAAGATGGCCGGAGGAACTCACATCAGTACTCTGGACGCTTCGTACCACCCCGACATGACCAACAAAGTTTAGCCTGTTCATTCTCGTATACGACGAAGAGGCCATGACCCCAAGAGAGTTGAGGGCAAACTCGCCCATAGTCACTGTCCAGAGATGAGGAGACGGGGTGAAAGGCCGCCTTGGAGCTGCTCGAAGGGGTGTGTGTCAAGGCACTGCAAAACATGGCAAAGTACTCGGACTCAACCGAAGAGCTATACAACGAAAAAGTACAGCCGAAAGAGATCTTACCATGGCGCACTATGCTGAAGAAGAGAAGCAACCCCGTGGTGGTAGGCAAGCACAAGTCAAAATGGGAGGGACCATACCTCGTAATCCGTAAATCGTGTGAAGGGGCTTACAGGCTGGTGACCATGGAGGGGGAATAGCTAGACCACACATAGAACGCTACGTCACTGAAGCGCTACTACATGTAAAGCACATGTAAAAAAAACTGGAGTAGGGTTATTATCCACAATGGAGGCCCAAACTAGTATAAAAATTATTGTGTCTTCGCATTTGTCACAAATGATTCAAAAAGACAACGCCTGATGAATGCTCTGTCGAACGGGAGAAGCGGAAAAATCTAAGCATCGCTCGATCAAACGTTGAAATTGTGTTGCGTCATCCAAATGCCGCGAAAAATATCCTACCGGACAAGCGCCAAGTACTAGCTTGTTGCCACCTGTCGAAGATAGGGGACGGCGAGCGGCCGAAGCATTGCTCGGCTGTAGAAAAATGCAACGAATGCATAGCACGAAAGCCAACCTTCTGGACAAGCGCCAAGTACTAACTTGGCACTATCTATTGAAGGTTGGGGACGGCGAGAGGCCGAAGCATTGTTCGGCCGCTGAATATAATGAAATGTTGACAAGCACATAGCGAACCCGTTGGATAAGCTCCAAGTACTAACTTGGCGCTGTTTGTCGAGGATAGGGGACGGCGAGCGGCCGAAGCACCGCTCGACCTAAAAAGCTTGCACACCAAAACCTTATAATCCCCAAAGCCCAATGGTGTTGAAGAGACAATAAAAAATGACAAGAAAATAGTGCGAAGGAACTTTATTTCGAAGATCTCCAATTACAAGTATTACATGACTCATCGAGTTACATACAGAATGCATTACAACAAATTTACAAATCAAATCCCGAAGTCGGAAGAACTATAGTCTACAGGACTTACAAAACTCCTGATAGGACTGGGAGTAGAAAATCTAGGCCAAAAAGCATAGTTGCTCGAAGCCTCCCCCTCGTTCTCAGTCGAAGCATTGCTGTTAATGATGATGACCGGAGAGTCGCGAGGAGGCGCTTTGCCCCAAGCCGAATCGTCGCTATCCAACACGACGACGGGGACCTCGTGAGTGGGAGAATCGGCAGGGACGAACGCGTTCCACTGGTCCTGAATCCCTTGCTGACAAGCCGACATCTGAAAAGTTTGCTAGAATTCTACCATATCGCCACGGCGAAGCTGGTAGTCCCAATCGAAGTCGGACACGTCACGCCCAGGGTTCCCGTGCAGCCACTTCGCCACAGAGCGACGGGCGTAGCTCCGGCTGCTAATCACTATCGCCGAGACACGGTCTTTGGGACCTGGGTACCTCATCTTCTCGGGTGACTAGGACGCAACAAACTTCAAATTTATCGTCAGCCGCAGGTAATCAAAGCGAGGAAGGCAGAGTTTTCGCCTGAGCGAAACCTGGTATAGGCGAACAATAATTTCATTTATATGCAAAAGTGGGGCCAAAGGCCTTACATAGACATAAACTTGCAAAAGGCCGGTCATTGGCAAGATTAGCTATCCTAGCTATCAAAAAGATAAATATATGTATAATATAGCCAGTCGTCGGAGGCCGTCACACCTACGGCGCCGCCTCAGTTTCGGGCACATCTCCGTCGCCCTCCGACATCGCCTCAGCCGCCTCGTGCTGCCCTCGCTTCTTCAGCTGGTCGCGAAGGTGCTCGGCGGCTATCTCCTAGTCTATCGGCACCCACCAACCTTCCGGAAGGATTGGTAGTGGGGTTGAACTTCGTCCCTGCAATCCCACACACTGTTGTCTTTGACATGGCGGCTATAGATCGTGGGGAGGTCCTGGAGATGATCGTAGCCAATGGCATGCAGTGCGGACAAAGTGTCGTAGCCCGCCGTCTGAGCACAGAAGTCGCCGAAGATGCCAGAAGTGTCACCCACCGCCCCTCCTGTGACGACGCACCAATCTGTGAACGCTTCGGCAGGGGTGTCGTCTTTGGACAGCAGTGGAGGGAAGGCGCCCATCCGGGTCAGCGCCACACGCAACGTGCGGCTGGTGTCGATGGCCAAAGCCGGAGTGCCGGCCTCAATCCCCCTCGCCTCCGACAGCTCCGCACGAAGGCGTTCGAGCTCATTTTCGCGGTCGGCGGGGCGGGCTTCATAGGCTTCGTTCTGCACCCGGAGTTGGTCGGCTTTGGCTTTTAGGGCGGTGTTCGAGCTCTTGGCGTCTTTTAGCGCCTTTTTCAACACGCTCTGCTCCTGAGCCAGCTGCTCGGCCTTTGATGCCTCATCCCGCTGACGGCTCTTAAGGCCGTCTAGGCAGACGTGCACCATGCGCTCGTAGCACCTCGCTAGAGAAAGCGCCTGAAAAAGACGAAGCAAAGAGATAAGCGAAACAAGACAAAAAGCTAAGTACGAATTGAAGAAGGAAAAAAGCAAGGAAAGTTCACCTTGGCCAATAAACAGCAAAGCGACAAGCCCGCCTCGTCGAGATTGAACCGGTCATCGACGTCTGGCTGAACGGTCTAGGGCGAGACCAAGGAGCTAAGCCCGCTAATGAATGAGCGAAGCTCGTCGCGGCAGGATAAGTCCTCAGCAGTGAAGCTCGGAGCCGGAAGAACGTTGTCAGAATCGGAGATCGTTGCGGTCAGTTGCCCGCTTGTCTCCATAGCGTCATGGCCGCCACCACTCCCGGGCTCAAACACACCTCCGGGCAGGACATCCTCATCCTCGATGTGCTAGGGAGACTCCAGCCTTGCCCTCTTCGTCACCAGGCTTTGGTGTATCGGTGAAGACGACTCCGAGTCACTAAACGCCGAGCCTAGAACCACCGGCACGAACCAGAAGTGGACAGCCCTCCCCGTGCTCCCGGGCCGAGTGGCGGCTGCCGATGACCCGACAATGTCTTCAGACCCACGGATAGGCGAAGGCCCTGTCCCAGACGGGCTGAGAGTACGGCCCGCAGTGCCAGTGTTAGTGTCCCCCGCGTCGCCATCCTCGTCATCCTCATCGAGGGCAGGCGGGGGCGAAGGGCGGATGGCCCGGAGAGGCTGGACCATCTTCGGCGTTGTGTGGCTGGGGCAAGCAGTGTCGCTGGTCGTCTTCTTCCTCGCCGCAGCATCCCTGCCATCGTCGCCCTGGGGTTGGACGGGGTTCTCGTGCGGGGGTACTTCCTGGCGAAGCCGTATACAAACGCGGTTCACCCGCCCCCCTTCAAGAACTTCATAATCTGCCCGTATTCCTTCAATGTGAGGTCACCGATGAGACGCTTCACCAGCTTGTCCGCTTCGCCCAAAGAAACAACTACAAATAGCGCAAAATCACCTGAATCAGAACAGGTCGAACTGAATTCGGTAGGTGAGCAGAGAGGCGAAAAGAAACAAAGCAAGGCGCTTACCGAGGTGGTCGTCGGGGACTCAATGGTAGGGAGATCGCAAATCTGGTTGTCACAGTCGATGGTAATGTTCCACGACCGCGCCAACGGGCGGCGAAGGAGATTTTATGGTAGAACCACCGCCTCATCCACGATTTCTCCCACTTCGGCATCGAAGCAGTCACAGGCCACAGGTCGGCCTGGTCGGGCCGCGTGATGAAGTTCATGCTGTCGAAGACGCTTTTCTTCAGCCCCGCCGGCGTCGCCACTGTCTTGCTGTACAGGGCGGCTTGGTGGACGACGACGAAGAGGTCGGCCGTCGGATCGAACTCCTGCGTCTGGGCCATCCACTCGAAGATGGCGACACGGACGAAGGCGCTCGGGCTTAGCTGCGGTAGCTCGAGCTTGAACAGCGCGAGCACCTCAGAGAGCAAGTCGCAGTAGAGGAATTGAAGCCCTGCGTCGAGGTAGGCGGTGAAGACCACGGTCTCGTCGTCATGCGGCGTAGGGAAAACATCCTCGCCGGGCGCCCGTGCGAACCCCTCCGAAAAGGCTCCCCTGTTGCATAGCTCGTCGATGTCAGCTTGGCATACTAGGGACGGGCCGAGGAAGACTGTATTGTCATCGTCAATCAACCCTGGATCTACGCCGCCCGCCTTCGCTGCAACTGGTTTGTGAGGCGCCATTGGAGCCAGATTGGGCAAAGGAGTTTCTAGTCGAAGGCGAGAAGAGGTGAAAGCCTAAGAGAAGAACGACAAGCGCGGATGAACAGGGAAACGCTAGTCGTCTCAGCAGGAGCAGAATGGCGTCAAGGGCAGCTGGGAACGTCTATATATAGATGAGGCCACCTGACGTCAACCAATTGCAGGGCGTCGCTTGTCGCCTCGAAAGGCGAACCGCCGTGGCCGTCAAATCACCACCAATGGTGTGACATGTGGCACGAGGAGGGAAGGCCACGTGGTATCTCGATAGGCGAACCGCTACGTCGCCGCATCGGCCGACGCGTGGCACCTCGAACAACGAGCTGCCGCATTGCCCGACACGTGGCATCTCGAAAGGCGAACCACCACGTGGCCACATCGACCGACGCGTGGCAGCAAGTGGCATAGCCCGCAAAAATTCTCTTGTTGCCTCGCATGGTTGAAGGGCCTTAGTGAAGCACGAAGGTCTTCTTCGGAAGGTCTTGAGCTAAACTCGGCTGAAGTAGGGATGCCAACCGGCCTGCATAGCATCAGAAATTGTATCCACGAGCTCGGCCGAGTCACAGCTCACCCTTGCACATGAGGGGCCTGTTGGAGACAGGCTACAGCCCATTCGGACCGTCTCCCCTTCGAAATGCTCAAGACCAAAACTGCCGGTCGAAGCCCCCTCAGGCAACCTAGGACTGAGGACGTGCAGGCGAGGGGCCCAATCCAGGCGAAGGACGCATCATGACGGGCGAAGACGAAGGGCACGAAGGCAAAGCACGGTGCGTGCAAGGCCAAGCCGCCGTGGAGCGGGCAGAGCCCTAACCAGGAGACGGGGAGGCTGAAGCTGTAGACGAAAGGCCTAGGAGGCCAAAGTTACGACCCAGCAGGCGAGACCCCAGCGTACCTCTGTCCCAGCTGGGGGCATGGCAGCCAAGAGGGCCGAAAAGCCCATTAAGGACACGGCCCACGTAGCGGCTCGGTGGCCCGCGTGGCGGCCTAACAGCTCACTAGGAGCCTGTGGGTAGAAAAAGATAGAAATGCCCCTGTTGCTGTGCTCATCAAGGGGTCATAATGTAATACCACCTGTAAATAAAACCCTAGAGCTTGTAACTGTATCCTTGAGCTTATAAATAGGCATCCAGGTCGCTGTAATGGTAAGGTTTTTGAGACTAATACAAAAGATTTATTACTCTAGTCCATACTCAAAACCCACTGTTGTTCTTAGACAATAGACCTTGTGGTTATAAAATAGAGCGACAACTTTTATGTAGAGTGTTCCAGATACCCTAGGAAAAACAATTATCAGTACATTTGACCATTCTTGCTTTTCTTTGCTCTTTACTTCCAAAGATTTGCCTTGCTAGTGAGGATTAACTATAGGTTGCAAAATTTGGGTTGCACTAGATTAAATCTTAAGCACTAAGCTAGTTTGCATTTTGCAATTAGATTTAATTTTCTGTCTTTAGTTTTAAAACCAATTTAATCTTCTCTAGGATATATTTGATCCTACCGTCAGGCACTTAAACTTTTCTCTTAAATTTGTTCTGTTTTTTATTCGTCGTTACAATATAACACCTTTAGTAAGCGTTGTTTTATATTTTCATAGCGCTGTTATGCCTCTATAGAATATAACTTATTTTATTTCATATAGGTAGTGATTCACCAAAGTACAATTTCTGTTATTTCGAGTAAAACTTTTGTATGTTCGTTGTCGCATGTTGATCAAATGGTTAAATAAGTGGTTGATAGATAAAGAAATGATAGATAAAGAAAGGTATAGTAGACAAACATGTGCCACCAAATAAAAATCACCTCTCAAATCCCAGATCTCGACAACCAGGTATTTCTCCCATTATTCTCTTTCCGTCATCAAGCGAAAAAGGAATTCTAAATCAACGACAACATTGGATCACACATCATATTACTCCATGAGAAACCCGATTAGACAACAAGCTAGTTGTTGTTATTGTTTGCCAAATACTTATTCTATTCTAAAATATAATAATTTATAGCGTTCAATAACTTTTTCATCTATACTCTATATTTAATTTCTTATTTTAATCAATTATAATCATTTCTTAACACATCTTTCTCCTTGATCTCTATAAAAAGAACTTCCAAAATAATTATATTTTGATATCTTTCTTCTTAATTATTATAAAAAATTCTAAAATACTTATATTTTGGGACTTAGCGTTCTCAATCGTCGTCCACATGAGCCCCAAGCTAAGCTCGGGCCACAGGAGTGTCTGACACGGCGGTGCGTCCAACTGCCGCTTTCCATGGCCGGGCCCCACGAGCGCCCGTGTGCGGCGTGCCATTGGGCCTGCCGCCGATAAGGCGGGTCCGTTCGTTCCCCGGCCGCCGTCGCTCTCCGCCCCTCCGGGATGCTCTCCGGCTCCGCACCCTTCTGCCCTTTTGCTTCCATAAAAACGCGGGGGCCTAGCGCTGCGCGGTTGCAGGTAGCTAGCTAGCAGCAGCCACAGTTTCAGTTTCCAATGCACGAACCAGTCGACGAGCGGCCGGACCGGGCGGCCACCACTTGCTTCTCCCCAGCTTTCGCCGCCTTCTGCTACTAGGCGCCTGTATACAAGCACCGCCTCTTCTGCAAGCTGTAGACCGGTAATTATTATTTGCCTGAATTCGACCTGTGATTTTGAGAAAAAGATTGAACATCGATCTGGCTTGTGCGTCAATTGCTCCTCGCTAGCTGATTTCTTCGTCTCTCTTATCAATTAGTTGCCGCATGTGATTCGTTTCTGCTTCGTTCTGAGGAGCACGCTTGGTAGTTTATCAATCATACTTCTGTATTTTATCAATCATACTTCGTTCTGAGTAGCACGCTTGGTAGTTTATTAATTTGTCAAAGATAGCATGTAATCCTCTAACTTTGGCATTGTTTCCTCTATATTTGGTGTGTAGGGATTGCATAGCAAGTCCCTTAATCACCTATTCACCTCCCATTCATGGTAATCTTTTCCGGTTATTCTCTAGCTGGGTTTATTTAATTGAAATCGGCCCGCACTGATTCTGTGTGAGCTGAACCAATCTCCCTCTCTCCCAGTACGTTCGCATAATTAAACTCAGTCGAATATTCAAGTGCACCAATGCATTGTTGTATCCAATTATCGTTTTAATCATTGGCTCTAGACAAAGTTCTCTTTTAAGTTTTAACTATCAAACCCACAACTGAATGTGGTTTCGATAAATTCATAGATACAAGTAAATACCTATCGAGATCTTACTCTTTAGGAGAGAATAAGTTGTGAGTGATGTATACAAGTTTTATATTTGCAGATAATTTATTAATTGTTTTTATTTTATATTCTAGACTTATAGCATATTTAATTGGGACCCCTTGCAACAAGTATATTATGCTAGTTACCTTAAACAAATGAATTGTGTCTGCGCCCTTGATATTCTAATACTCCAAACACTTGAACATTTCAGGCATCTAATGGCTGGGGTCATAAAATGGAAAATGATCTCTTGTGAACATCAAGAATATCATGCACAAAGTGGGAGGAAAAGTGCCAAAATTGCACGAGATAGCTTATCACTAACACCTAATAGATACAAGTGTCACAACTACCAACACATTGGCTATTTGGGTGACTCTGCAGAGGGCTTCATTTGCCATCCATTGAAGTCAAAACTAAGAAGCAAGGTTGGACTACATGTGGCTGTGAAGGTACACAACAAGGACGACGATGGAAGCTGCAGCTCCGAAATTGCTGATGAGGACAATGAGACATTGTCTAACGCTTCTCGAATAATGGAAGTAAACCATCTGGGAGCATTGAGATGCTATTTTTCTAAACTCAACTCTGAAAAGGCCCAGAAGTCATATTCTTTGCATCAGAAGAATAAAGAGGAAATGGGTCCATTATCCACGAACATAGAAGCAGCAAACTTGGTTAATGATTATGGCAATTTCAAGAACAAGTTAGATTCTTTGGAGGTCCGTTTCAACAGACGAAACACAGGTAATACCAATTTACTAAGCACAGAAGCATAACAACTAAAAACTTTATGAAAATATCTTTTTTGAGAACATAAACTTCGTGAATTAAAATAGTAATGCTGATTTAGGTACAAAAGGTTATATAAATACTGCCGTTGAGGATTACACAGACTATTTGATATTTGACGAGAAGAACTTCCTGCAGAAAGATGATCAAACATCCAGTTTTTGTTCGACGTAAGTACTGAATCGATCTTTTGTGATCTAGTGTTCTGTTCTCAACTCTGTACACAATATTTTGCGTATAGAGTTTTCTACAGAGTACAACAGATGCAAGTTTTTTTTTTGTGGGGGGGGGTGGGGGGTTGAAACAATGGATGCAAGTTGAGATTGCAATATTACTCATATATAGTCTCTTGATGATAAATACAAATCTCTTTTTTAGATAATGGATTTATTCCTGCAGCTGCATCCAAAGATGCACAAAACCACTGCAATTCTCTGTCCTAAAGGCACCATCCTAGTTGTAATCTTTTTGAAATCTCTGTACCAAAATATCATAGAGACTGTGAGAACTGCTAGAGGGGTGTGGAAGCTGCTTGAGGTTTGCTGGGGTTGGTGCTAGTGGTAGATCAAAGGAAGGCAAGTGTGTGGTTGGTAAAATAGACAAGACAGAGTAATCACTGATAATTTTTCCATAGCTAAGTTGTTATAACTAATTCCTTTATTCGCATGTTTTGGTTTGTTATATTAACCCTTTGAACTTGTATATGAATGCAGAAATTTACTAGCTGCGATCAATATTGCAGTTTTGTTGTTTGAAATAGCAAGTCCAGTGAGAAATTCTGATATTGAAAATCTCTCTCTCCCTTTGATGTATGGTGCCAAGATAAATGACCTAATACTATTGGGGGAATGGTGGAGACTACTGACACCAATGTGTTTGGTACGACTGCTAGTTTTATGCTGGATAAATATGTTATAATTTCAAATGTTTTTGTCATTAACATAGTGTCTATGTTTTTCTTAGAGTACTTTTACGGTGAGAAGCTGTTAAAATTCCAACATTATTGTTTTAAGCAGAAAATAAAGTTCTCCCTGGGTGGTTATACAAAATATGAAGTATTCAATAAAGTCTCTGTTAACATATTTGCCGATTATTGGATGCAAATCTATAGTTACTGAAAAGTGTCCTCTTGTGCTCAGAGCGCCCTTATAATAGGTGTTCTGGGCTTCAGGAGTTGAGAGACATAAGATAGTAAAATGCAAGTTCAAGGAGGAAAGTGAGACAATACTGCAATTTTAAGGACCCTAGCTACAACTTTGTATGTTTGAGGTAACCTTGAAATTCAAAATCATTGCAATCAAAACCTCTAAAAACCATCCAACATGACCCTTTAGTCCCCAAACCAACCTGTAACATGGTGGTGAATTTTTTTTACATGCAAGTATTAAGTCATCAGTCCAGCCAACAATATAAATGGCTAATCACATAAAAGGAATTATAAAAACATGATGGCCCAACTGGATTTGAGAGTAAAAACCGCTGCCATGTTAGCGAGAATATGGTGGTTTTATGTTGAATGGTGCATTTAGACAGTTCTGATAGTTTGGGGTTGTAAAGAGACGCATGCATGTTCGAGTAAGTATATTTCTCTTCCTGATTTATTCTTGTGATTTGAGTTTTCAGCACTCTGGGTTCTTGCACATAGCACTTGGATGTTGGGTGCTGCTCACCTTTGGACCTCGGGTGTGTAGAGCATATGGTCAAACGACATTTTTGCTGATGTACATACTTGGGGGAGTTTGCGGGAACTTGACAAGTTATGTTCACACGTCTGAGCTAACCGTCTGTGGCACAGTAAGTGACATGGCTACCTGTAATATTTATTGGAATGATCATTATTTCAATCTCAATTTCATCATTAAGAAATAACCACACTTTCTTGGGATTTGCATCCCAGATTTGGTCATGTAATTTTTGATAGCTAAGAAAAAACGATGATAGTGGATTATTAGCTAATATAACATATAATTGTGGTTGCCAACAAAATTGGTTTTATCACTTTAGTGCTATGACACTGCCAAGAACTACATGGCAAACAACAGCAGATGAATATAGATGGTTTTAGATTTTATGATTTGAATTGCAAATGTAGTGACTATCTTGCAACCCACAGAGAAGATTGTATATAACTTATGTATTGAAGATTGTCCTAATATCTATTTAGGTACATTAGAGCTTGATTCCAGCATGTAATGTTGGCCCATAATGCTGTGGATCTAGTTCATTGCCTTAGTTGGCATTTCACATTTTTCTTGTTAGAGAAAGATCGTTCTAGATGGCATGTTCGTATATAATGGTGTGCATAGATATTGCTTTTATGTTACGAATATTTGAAGGGTTTTTAGCGGTGTCCCATGTTTTCGAGTACCTAAAAATTCATGAACACAACTTGTTCCCAATTTCATACATTAAATGCAATCTTCATAAAATTCAGACATTGATACATTAATGCTGCTTCCTAAAACTCAGAACAGGGACCAGTATTTGCTTTAATTGGAGCATGGCTTGTGTATCAAAGCCAAAACAAGGATGCTGTTGACAAGAACGTTTCAGAAACTATGTTCAGGCAGGCTGTTGCGGCAACAGCTTTATGCTTCTTATTGAGCAGTTTTGGGAGAATCGACAACTGGTAAACTGATTCATTCTTTTACTAGAAAAACATGCATGTACCATAAGCATATCTTTTATGATTTCTGTACATGGTCAACTACGTACTATATAATTTTGTTAATATGCACCCTTTATTTTTACTTATTTGTTTTGGAAGTTCAAGGACATTTATTAATTTGAGCATCCTACTATTTATTTTCTCTTAACAATCATGATTTTTATTGCTAAACATTAAGAGAAACTTTAGGAATATTTTTAACAAACTAGTATATATGACCGGGGAATAAAAAGTTGACAAGAAAACCAACCACCATAAAAATGTTAATGAATGGATTTCTTCAAATATCCATGACATGCACTGACTCATGAATTTTGTTGTATCATGTTTGTTATTGTCATATGTACAAGTAATAAGTAGGAGGTTGAGTTGAATTATGGAATACTTTTGTTCAAGCAAATGCATTTATAAGCTAATGTTATGCATAAAAAATGTATAAAAGAAACAAGTTTTTTTATATCAATCTGTCCATCAGATCCCTAATAATGCTATAATGATTTCATCTTCGAGCAACTGCCATGACAACTAATTTCTATGTACTACTGCACATCACAAGGAAACTTGTTATGAAATTACTCCCTCCGTTTTAATACTTGTCAGTGTTGAGTATCACTGTTTCGACTTTGACCACTGATTACTGTTAAATGATTAGAATGTGATGAGTGAGAGCTTCATGTTTATATTTAATATGCCAAAAATTTTGATAATATGGTGTCTTTCTTAGCATTTGTATTTTCTTTTGCAAAAAAGATGAATGGTCAAAGTTTGAAAATGAATAGTGGCTAGTGTCAGTTATTTGAAAATGGAGCAAGTATATTTCATAATGAATTATACTAATTTCACTTTTTTGCATAGTCATTGTCAAACATAAAAATGTTACATATATATCGGCATGGTTCTACGGCAACTTATATTTGCCATTGGATAGATCGTATAAAATTGGGGAAAACCTGATTAATCTCAAGTAGTAGCAACATTCAAGTCGATGACAAGAAATTATAGAATATTAGCTTTACTGCATAAAATAAACAGAGCAAGAACTTTATAGAATAATTTTACCTTTTGCATATATTTGTTGCTTTTATCCTCATACTTATGCCTGTTTACAGGACACATCTTGGGGCAACAATTTGTGGAGTTCTTTTCGGCTATTTAACCTGCCCAAGTGTGCAGCTGGATAATGCTGCTAAGAAAGGTCAAAAGGAAGCTGTGTTTCTTGTTAGGCGACAGGCCAGTCCATGCAAATCCGTTGCTATCTTTGTCATAAGCATAATTGTGCTTGCCCTTTTTGCCTTTACTTATGGAACACAAACCTAGATTTTTCACATGATTCTGTTTGTATATATAGTAGGTATGGCATGGACATGAGATAAGGAATGTAACATAATCAGTTTTTTTCTTGGGTTTAATGGAGGATCTCCAATATATTGCTATAGTTTCTCGTTTTCTGCCCGAGGGATATTTATTACATATCTCATATTTTTGTCACTTTAATCGAATAAGCTGGCATTTATGACACTGACAAGATGGAAATGCTTGAGTTAAGGAGCGGTATTTGAGTGGAAGGATATGAACTTAAGTAACAATTTATATTTAAATTTTAAAATGGAATTATTCCGGCGGTTATCCAGTTATCAGGCGGTAACCAACCAAATAATTATCGGTCAAAAAAGAAATCAAATATGGATTTGAATTTTCTGTGGTAAAATAGGATAGCCGACGGTGGTGACATAGGACAGTAATTCTAGGCAAAACAGTATTCCGCACCTTGATACCACCAAAAGATCACTCTACTCATTTTTATACCACTCCATCCATTTTCGCCCGTGTTTACTCACCTTTTATCTTTTACAAAACTTTTTCTAAGTGTTAGAATATATGGTACGTACTTAGAGATACACTAGGCTAGGATATGTCTGTAGATTCTTTACTTTTTCTTTAGCATGTTCGATTTGCATTACAAGTCGTTAAGTATCGTATGTATATAAATAATTATAATGTACCGTAAATAAGACTGGCAATTTAGCTTGAGCTCTGTTTGGCTTGGCTTGGTTCGGCTCTCATGACAAATGAGCTGAGCTGGGCCTGCTTCATAGTATGAGTTGGCTCACGAGTAGCTTGTTTGGCTCGATGGATTATTTAGTAGTATTTTCTAAGTAATGACGGTTTTTTGAACTAGCTAGATATTTTATGATGATGGATAATATAACACTATAAATATATAATATACTCTCGGAGTAGCTGGAGAAGTGTTCCATATGCCTATTCAAATGTGTGGTAAGTGTAAATGTGTACAGACTATTGTTTCACCACAAGGTTCACAAAGCCGTCGTCAGTTGACTCGAGCCAGCAAATGAGCCAAGCTGAGGTGTTGTTTTGGCTCACTTTCCCAACCGACCTTAGGGATAAGTTGAAGACGAGAGCAGAAGGAAGAGAAAGAAAAGCACACAAAACGAAATGAGCTATTAGTGTATGATTAATTAAGTGTTAATTATTTTAAACTTAAAAAAGAATTAATATGATTTTTTAAAGTAATTTTATATAGAAAATTTTTATAAAAAACACACCGTTTAACCGTTCGGGAAATATGCTCACGGGAAACGAGGAGGTTTGCACCCCCCACTTGTAGATTCGAACGGTACCTTAGCCTTCAAACATACAAGCATAGATGGCCAAACGGGCCGGCTATGCTGGCATAGCCCGAGGCCTGTTTCAGCATAGCCTGTTAAGACGTGACACCTGCAACGGGCCATGCCGTGCTGACCCATATACTGAGGCCTCATCCTAGGCATGGCCCATGGAGGCGCTGGGATGTGTCGGGCCGACACGGGCCCGAATCTGGCACATGGGCCGGTAGAGGCCTATTAGCATGTTTGGCCCATAAAATTTGAAAAATATGAGATGAAAAAAGAAAAATACAAAAAAATAGAAAGTTGAAGGGAAAATATTAGGGAAAATTAGAAAAAAATAGGATAAAATGAAAAAAATATATGAGAAAATTGTAAAAAATGAGGAAAAACATCGAGAAAATAGGAAACATAGAAAAATTATGAAAAAATAGATAGGCCGACCGGGCCGTGCTCGTGCTTGGGCTGTGCCGTGCCAGCCTACAAGCTGAGGCGCTGGCCCAAGCACGGCATGGCTAAACAGGTTATGCCGACACGGCCCATAGGCTAGTTGGCCATGCCGTGCCTGGGGCGGCTACAGTATAGCCTTGCTTGAGCTGACCCATTTTGGCACGGCTCATTTGCCCATCTATACATACAAGCATTTACGAGTAGAGCCAACTCTGGCTCATTTCGTGCCCTAACCAGCCCATCCCGAGTAGGGATGGGTGTGGACCGACCGCAAAAGTAAAATTCAATTTGCTTAAATAAATTGGGTCATGGATTACCCACGGACTGTCTATGCCCATCTAAAATAGAAAGCCTTAATACATCTGCTCAGAATATACAATAATACTCTCTTCGTTCTAAAATATAGCAATCTAGTACTAGATTAGACACCACCTAGTAGCATATATCAACCTCTATTTAATAGGTCAATGAAAGCTCCCCCGCATATCCTTCCTCTCGGGAGAAAATTTCTCTCGTTTCCCGTGAGCACGCTTCCCGAACTGCTAAATGGTGTTTTTTTGCAAAAATTTTCTATATAGAAGTTGCTTTAAAAAATCATATCAATCAATTTTTAAGTTTACAGTAGCTAATACTCAATTAATCATGTGCTAATGGCTCATCTCGTTTTACGTGATCTTTTTCTTTTTTCACTTCACTCACCATCAAACTATACCTAAGACTTAGTTTATAGATAAGGAAAGATAAAAGAAGAAGATCACATAAAACGAGACGAGCTATTAGCGCATGATTAATTGAGTATTAACTATTGCAAATTTAAAAAAAGATTAATATGATTTTTAAAGCATCTTCTATATAGAATTTTTTTAAAAAAAACACACCATTTAACAGTTTGGAAAGCATGTTTATAAAAAAAACGAGAGGGATTTCATTCCAACCCTCAGATTTGAAGGCTCCCTAATGCTCAACACTCCCAGCTAGAACATCAAGCAAGAAAAGAGAAAAAAAAATTCCCCTCCCATTGACACTGGAGGTCATGTGCCAAGTTTGATTCTGTTACGTCGATTTTGTTAGGAGACAATCTTAAAAATGCCATGTCAACTATAAAGCCCCATGATTGTCAGAATCCTGTAGAACAACTCCAAAATCACAACCCGCACACAGCACTATGACGCGTGAGTCTCCTCCACAATCAAGAATACCATCGGAGGATATGAGGTCCTCTTAAGGAAAGCGTGTGGGAGCTATCATAGTTAATGCACACATTTAAGCCTGCTAAACAATACTCAAATTATTTAGTAGTACTACAATAGCCTAAAGACTCGGCATGCTTCAGTGGCAGAAATTTTTAGTTGGGTGGTCCTAACTCGCAACTAAAATTTTTAACACCTTAGATCTCACATACAAGTACAAATTTTGTTAAAAAGCGATACAAATATACAAATAATATCTTATATCATTAATAATCGACTGATCTAATTAGCAAGTTCAAAATATACAAGCATTATAACATAGATAGTTCAAAATATGCAAATATTATAACATAGGTGGTTTCAAATACGCAAAGATGTTACATATATATAGAAGATTACAATGCTGCTACCATAATCTTCGTTTGGTCTTAGTCATGAACATATTTATTATATCTTCCTCATAAACTTGAAAGAAAATATCTCGTTTAATATATGTGATTAAGCAATGATTCAATAAATCATCACATATACTGTTTCTCAACTTGGTCTTCACTAAGCTCAATATAGAAAATACCCTCTCAATACTTACAGTTGCCACCGGTAAGATCAATACCAACTTAAGAAGCAAATACACCAAATCATAAAGAACATGTTTGTTTGTTTCAACAAGTTTAATAGATAGCTTACCAAGTGTTTTTAGGCCTTCAAATCTGTCATCTTTTCTCATATCATCAATGAAAGTATCAATTTGAAATTTAATCCTTCTCAGATCCATGCTTGAAAAGTCCTTAGAATAAAACTTAGCAAGTTGAAGTACTTTTTGTGCATCATAGGAAGCAAATGAATTAGAGGGATTCAAGGCTGACATACAAACAAGCAGCTCAATATTAACCTCATCAAACCTACTATCAAGTTCTTAAATAATTTTATCAATGACACCAATATATATTTCTCTTCTAAAATGATCATCATTTATTTGGTCGGGATAAAACCGTACAGATCTTCCATAAGGCACATATTTATCATTCTTGCTTAGAACTCTAATGCTATGTTTAGTGTAAAATGAAATAATTTTTTCGTGATAGAAGTCTTCCCACCCATTAGATCTCATTTTCTGCATTCTTTCCTTTGCTAAACTTACAAGTGATATTGCATTAACAATATCTTGATCTCTCTTTTGCAAAGACTGAGACAACTCATTTGTATATCCAAGAATGACAAGCATCAAGTGAGCACTAAAAACAAAGTCAGATGATTCAAAAGCTCCAACCATAACATGTATCCTTGGCCAATCATTCCTTTGCTAAACAATAAAGCATGATTCAAAAGCTCCAACCTAGCCTTATAACGCATTTTATTCTCATCTGAAAGCTTCACAATGACATTATCAATTGAACCACCTTTCACAAACAAGTTATATTTCTCTTAAGCTTTATTGTGTGCACTTATTACGGTACCCACATGTTTGTCAAGTGCATCGGCTTTGTTCCAATTTCTCCAACCACCCTTAACAAAATTACTACTCCCATTGCCAAACAAATAACGTACCAAGCAAAACCTAGCATCCTTCACCACACTATATTTAAGCCAACTGTACTTGTGAAACCAAAGAAAGCTGAAGTGGCGTTGCTTATCATATATATCTCTGGCTGGGAATTCATGTGAGTAGCGTTGCCATGGACCCTTGATAATATATGCTCTTCGAACAGCATCTTGATCATTGGAATGATAGCTTAAAATAGAAAGCCTTAAGCCTGGATCACTTTCAAGACGGTTAACATCATAAACAGGAGGAGGAGAAGGTGCATCTTGTTCTTCAGTAGAAGCTTTATCAACGCTCACAATTGTTGGTTCTTTTCGAGTAACAAAAGCTCAATCAACGACCAGATCAGAAAAGGAGGCTGCAACCTTCTTTGCTTTAGCTTCATAGCTCCAAAAGAGCAATGCAGTATCCCTATTCCTCTTCATGTTTTACAAATCCTACAAAGTAGAAAGTACAATGGTAGCAAGTTAGCGCAATATTCACAAATCACAAAATGCAATATCCACTCACAGACTCACTCTATCACTGTCACTCAGCCATGAGCCAGGAGACGGGAGAGTCACAGTTAAGACAAACAGGCAGGTCAAAGTTGAATATCATCTGATCGCACAGCTGCACACAACGAAGAAATAACATAATCTGATTGTTGATGCTTTGCACTGGCAATAAAACTATAGGGCTACTCGGCGAAGGTGAATTCAGTGGATTGCAGAGGAACACAGAGAAGATTTATACTGGTTCAGGCCCTCGATGTGAGGTAAAACCCTACGTCCAGTTGAGGTGTTATTCCTCTGAGGTGGTTTGTGATCAATGATCTTTCGTGCCCTCATGGGGCGCCCTGCCTCCCTTTATATACTAGGGGACAGGGGTACATGATAAGGATCCCAGCCGGATACGGCCAAGGGATTTCCTTCTTAGAGATAGAAACCTATCCGACTAAGACTATGTTTCCTTATTATACAAGGCATGGCCTGCCGGGTGCTATCTTATCTCTAATTACATGATCTAGCCCATACTCTATCCGAGTGGCCCATATACTGGTAATGAGGTACCCGGGGCCCATGGCCTCCACAGTAGCCCCTGAGACCTTCATAGTTGAGTCACAGCTAATGCCGAGTGCTCATTCTCCACGGTGAAGATTGCCCGAGTGCGATGCTCCCGAGTACTCTTTATCTGAGTGAGTCTTCTTCCCGAGTCCTACTTCATATCAGTTGGCAGCGAGGCTATGAAGGGCTTCATGTAGATGTATGAATAGTGTGCGTCGAATAGGCGCACCTATTAGGTGTAGCCCCCGACTTTGTGCTTAATTGTGAAGACAATTAAACATAAAGTCAAAAATCTTTAACCTGATAATCTTTCCCGAGTAGATTACTACCGGTGTATAAGATTCTTCGGTATCATGTCAACCGGAATAAACTTTATAGTCTTGCCGAGTAGGGAACTACTCGTATGTAGGACTCTTCGACTTCATGTCAGTCGGAATATGTGTTTATAGTCTTGCTGAGTAGGATGCTACTCGTATATGGGACTCTTCAGCGTCATGTCAGCTGGAATAAGGAGTTTATAATCTTTTCCGAGTGGCATCCCACTCAGAAGTTAGACTCCTCCACATCATGTCAGCGGGAATAAGGGATTTATAGTCTCTCCCAAGTAGTGCACTACTCAAAAGTTAGACTCTTCCGCATCATGTCAACGAGAATAATGTTGCTCATGGCAACTGATGGCCATGCATGTAGGCCAAGTACCACTTTATGAAAATAAATCCACAACGTGGTCAGGTGTACTCGAGAAAGATACCTGTATCCCTAATTTTAATGAAGACCAGCTTGTGATCCTTGTAAGGATATATCCTCGAGACCTGGTGGATAAAACAGATACCCAAACATATATGTTTAGCAATAAGGCTCTCATGAAGCATATTTGTTTACCTCATCGGCTCCTGTTAGTAGCACCAGCGCTATAATTTCAACTCAGCCTGCTGGGGGCCCACATGGAGCATGCTACTGTAGGAACTCATATCTTGATGGCCCAGTGCTGACTGTGTAGGCCCAAGCCCATCTAGTCGGCATCGGCTCTATAAAGACAGGGAGAGAGAAAAAGATTCCTTCATCTTCCCCAAATCAGCCAATCGCTTCGTCTTCCACCTTCGCGCTCAACTTTTCGCTTCCCGCCCGGCTATGGTTAGCTGCTGCTATTCCCCACCCGGACTCGGGCGATTCCAATCTTCTTCGTTTGTTCCAAGCCTCCGATTCGTTTTCCCCCAAATCTTGCCGCTTCCAGCCATGCCGAAAGCTTCGGATCTTGCGGGTGCGCCGGAGAGTGCTTGGCCGATTTCAGATTGCGGCTCAGTGAAGCTGAAGCTGCTGGAGAGTCAACTGAAGTTGCCCAGCCAAGAGGTGATTCGCTGGCGGCCGGCTAAGGGTGAGTCGGTCCCAAATCCCCAACCTGGTGAAACAGTAGTTTTCGCCTCTTTTTTCGATCGGGGCTTGTGCCTTCCATCTTCCGATTTCTTCTGCCGCGTCCTTGACTTCTACGGGCTGGAGTTGGTGCATTTGAACCCTAACTCGATTCTTTAGATCTCCATATTTGTTACTCTCTGTGAGTGCTTCTTGGGTGTTGAACCCCATTTTATCCTCTTCCGACATCTGTTCCACATCAAACCCCAACCCTCCAAGAATAATATTAGTGTGATTGGGGGGCTGGTCTCGAGCTGAGGAGTGATGGGAAGAAGACATATCTTGATCTTCCCTTGAAATCCTCCTTAAAAGGCTGGCACAAGGAATGGTTTTATTGCGCAGATCTGGCTCCCTCCTTGCGCCCATTCACCGGCTTGCCGCCCGTGGTTTCACCAAATTGGTCAGCAGAGCCATCCTTGGAGGAGATGGGCCAGGCGCATCTATTGTTGGTGAAGTTAGATGACCTCAAGAAGGCTAGCCTGACAGGACCTTGGGTGGCTCGTCGCTTCCTGACTCGGCGCATCCAGCCGCTGAAGCTGAGGAGCGCATTTGGCTAGGCCTTTAAGGGCAAAAATGATCCTGACCGAGTAAGCAATGAGTTAGCCAGCAAGCGCGTAGTGACCGAGACCTTGTTCGGTTACTTCTCCGAAGGGGTAATCACGACCGAAGATGATAATCGCCGGGTCGCGGCTTATAGCTTCATTCGGCCCCAGACCAAAGTAACCTTTAATCTTCTTCTGTGATGAATGCCTGTGGAACTGTGATTGTTCAGCACTGCATTATGTATTTTGTTGACTCGTCTGTAGTGGCACGAAGAGTTTAATGAAGACTCCCGCCCATTATCGGCCGTTGCATCGAAGAAAAGGCCGAGGAGCCCCTCTGCCGCCCAGCCCGACTCCAAGAGAGCGGGGAAGAAGCCCATTCTGTATCGGGGCGAGGGGGCCATGACGCCGCGCGCCGTGGCAGGAAGCCTGAAGATAAAGGACGCCGTCGCCGCGGCGCCCAGGCGATCAAGTCCTAGGTTGAGACCTGTGGGTTTGAGCCCAACTTTGCCAAGTCCGGCAACAGCACCGCCGAGGGGCCGGCCAGAGCAGACACCGCCGAGGACGGAGGCGCCCAAGCCAGCCACACCAGAGGGCCGACTCAAGCTGATGTGCCGCCGCTGACTGTGGCGCCGACCAATTCGCCGACCGGGCTGACGACCGGAGGTAGCGCTCCGCCAGGACCTGGGTTGCCCGGCAGGAAACTAAAGTTCTCCAAGAGGTATGCTGCTCCGGATCTTCTGGAATTCTTGCATGTTGCTGTAGTGTTTTGATGTCTTGTTTCATCATGCAGGAAGTGGGCCGATATTGATCTCAAGGAGACCGATCCGACCGCTCCCCTTGAAGAGCTTGCCCCAACCGAGCCGGCGGCTGCGAACACACCCGCTGAGCTGGTGGCCAGCCTAGTCGCGGAGATTGAGGTGGTCCCTACTGCAGGGTCGCCGTCGCCACCCGACCAAAGAGGCAGTTGCTGAGGTTGAGGCCCCAACCCCTGAGTCGTCGCCCATCGCGGAGGCCGCTGTCGGAGCCCCCGAGCCAGTCCCCGAGGCCACGGGGGACGGCGGCGTGGCGGCCGAGACCCCATCGCCGTTGTGGTCGTCGTCGTCATCGTCGCCACTGCCAGAGATCCCGAACCTGCCTCGGATTGAAGCTCCTCCGCGTAGGATGCCCCGGACGTTCACCTGGACGGCGCCTGACGGGACCGTGAAGAGCTTCAAGCTTGATGAAGTTGCCGCGAGAAGAGAACACGAAAGCTTGCTTCGTGTCGCTATCAGCGGGTCCCAGGGAGTCGGGGTATAATTCTTGTGGCAGAGTCGTGGTGATCTTCTCGTTTTGATGTCTGACTCCATCCTTGATTTGTTTTTTACCCTGAGCAGAAGCTTGTCGACCGCAATGAGGCGATGACAGAGATCCTGGTCGAAATGGCTCCCCACCTCGCAAAATTGGAGCAGCTCCGGGCATTGAAGGCCAAGATGGAGGAGCGTCACGCGGGGAGGGAGGCCTGGCTGAAGGAGGGCGCCACCCTGCTCAGGGAGGAGACTTGGGCTCAAGCTGGGAAGATTAGAGGTAAGTCCCCGAATGCATGTTCCCGACTGAACCCTTGCTGTATTTCTTCAGCTAAGTTGTTCCTGACTGCCCAGTTGTGTCTTGGCTGCACGGTCGAGTTCTTGACTAATCTGTCATGCAGCCCTTGAAGCTGAATTAAAGACCCGAACAGAGGGGGAAGCTCAGCTGAAGGAGGCCGAGAAAGCCAAAGTCGAGCTTGAGAAGGTCAAGGCCGACCTGACAGAGGCCAATGCCGAGCTTGAACGAGAGAAGGCCGAGTTAAAGGAGGGCACCATCAAGCTCGATAAAGAAAAAGCCGAACTGAAGAAAACCGTAGCCAAGTGGGAGGCCGACTACGAAAGTAAGTCCCCAGCCTGACCATGATCTTAACCAATCCATTAGTCATTCTATCTGCAACCGAGCCTGACAAGTTTACTTGCCGGCGGACCTGGGCAGACATGAGAGCCAATGTCCAGGCCCAGTATCAGTTTTACACAGAGGAGATAAGAGTGATCAGGGAGTCACGGGAAGCCCTCGTCGGGTCCGTGAAAGGGCTCCTTGACCTCATAGATCCCAGCCCTGTGGGAACCAGTTGCAGCAAGATCCCCCAAATAGAGACATGTCTTGAGAATGCACCGAGTGCCTTGAAGAAGTACTTGGATGAGCATGTTGTTGCCGGCGTAGCCCAAACCCTGGCGATGACCAAATCCATCTACCTGAGGGCAGATATTGAAGCCATTGGGGAGGGGTTTGCCGAGGAGACGACGCCCGAGGAGGCGCTGGAGCTGATTGCCCGGGCGAAGCCGACTGTTGAGGTAATTACCAGAGACTTGGGTCTGTAAGGGCAACATATTATGTAGTCGGTATGTATAAACTTTTGTGGAAAACATGTGTAAATATATGTGCGACGCCACCAAGCTTATGTACTCAGTCATCATTAGCTTTACTTGACCGTGCGATCTACGCCGAGTTATTCTGTTAGAACTTAATAAAATTGTTCAAAGTAAGAAGCTGGACTCGGGCAAACGCGACAGTTGTAGTAAAGCTTCGTGACTGAGTAGGACGAGCTAGTATATTATTGACAGCCCATATATACATGCAGCCCCCGACTCACTACTCGGTTGATGCAAGCGGCGTAGTGAGTCAGAGAAACTGTACACATGAAAATTATAAAACTCAGGTATAGAAAGGACATAACTGTTCTATGTTCCATGAGTTGCTGATGAGCACACCGTCTTCAGTCTTCAGTCGGTAGGCGCCTGGCCACGTGACCTCGGCTATAATGAACGGCCCTTCTCAGATTGGGGATAATTTATGCCTGTCTTTGGTGGTTTGTATTTTCCTCAAGACGAGATCCCCGACCAAAAAGGCGCGGCCACGGACATTGTGATTGTGGTAGCGACGCAGGCCTTGAAGATATCTTGCTGACTGGATTGTTGCGGTGTCCCTTGCTTCTTCCAACTGATCTAGCTCGACCAGTCGGGTGTTATTTGAGTCATCTTCTGAGTAAGCCTGGGCTTGCGGAGAGCCGAACTGTAACTCTGTTGGTAGCATAGCCTCGGCACCGTAGACCAGGAAGAAAGGGGATTGCCCTGTTGCCCGACTAACTGTGGTTCTGAGAGACCAGAGAATCGATGGGAGTTCTTGTACCCATCGGCCCGCATATGGTTGTAGTCGGTCGAATATCCTGGCCTTGATGCCTTGTAAGACCATACCGTTGGCTCGTTCGACCTGCCCGTTGCTCCGCGGGTGCGCCACAGATGCGTAGCAGATCTTGATGCTGAACTCTTCGCAGAAGTCTTGGAATACGCCGCCCGTGAACTGAGTACCGTTGTCGGTGATGATGCGGTTAGGAACCCCGAACCGGTATAGTATACTCATGATGAAGTCCTTTGCTCGTGCCGCTGTAATTGTTGCAACGGGTTTAGCCTCAATCGACTTGGTGAATTTATCCACCGCGACGAATAGATGTATAAACCCTCCTAGCTCTTTCTTGAAGGGCCCGACCATGTCGAGCCCCCATACTGCGAATGGCCAAGAAATAGGGATGGTTGGGAGTTCCTGGGCTGGGAGATTTGTTTGTTTTGCGTAGAACGGGCAACCCTCGCACTTGCGAACAATGTCCTTGGCGTCTGTTACTGCTGTGGGCCAGAAAAATCCCTGCCAGTAGGCCTTTCCGACTAACGTCCTAGATGCGGCATGGTTGCCACATATGCCCGAGTGAATCAACTGCAGAATCTGCTTGCCTTCCTCGGTGGTGACACAACGCATGAGGACACCGGATGCGCTCCTTCGGTACAAGTCTTCTCCGACTAGTAGGAAGTTTTTGCTTCAATGCTTTATCTGCTCGGCTTGACTGCGATCTTCTGGGAGTTCATCATCTAGGAGAAATTTGACAATAGGAGTCCTCTAGTCTTGACATATGTGTATCACCTCTTTTGTGGCCGGGGTAGGTTCGCCTCTCGACTACTCCGACGCCGGTTTCTTCTTGACTGATGGCTCCATAAGTTGCTTGACAAAGATTCTAGTTGGAACTACTTCTCGCTTGGATCCCATGTTTGCCAGCTCGTCTGCTGCGTCGTTGTATTGGCATAGGACATGTGTGATTTCCAGCCCGTCGAACTTGTTTTCCAGCTTGCGGACCTCCTGACAGTATGCGCCATGGTATCGTCGAGACAGGTCCAGTCTTTCATGACTTGGTTTACCACGAGTTGAGAATCCCCGCGCACAACCAGTCGACGTATGCCGAGTGATATAGCGATGCGGAGCCCGTGAATAAGTGCCTCGTACTCGGCGACAGTGTGGGAAGCCAGGAAGTGGATTTGTAGAACGTACTTCAGTTTTTCACCAGTGGGGGACGTCAATCTGACTCCAGCCCCGGCGCCGCTGATCCATAGAGAACCGTCGAAGTACATTGTCCAGTACTCTAGCTTTGCTGTTGATGTAGGCAGTTGAACTTCCGTCCACTCGGCCACGAAGTCGGCTAGAGCTTGTGATTTAATTGCTGTCCGTGGCTGGAAGGTGATATCGAACTCCATCAACTCGAGTGCCCATTTAGCGATTCAGCCGGTGGCCTCGCGATTATGAAGGACATCCCCGAGTGGAAATGCTGTGACCACCGTGACTTGATGTGCTTGAAAATAATGCACCAGCTTCCGGACTGTAATGAGTAGGCCATATAGCAGCTTCTGGACCTGCGGATATCTCATCTTCGAGTCGGCAAGGACCTCGCTGACAAAGTAGACTGACCGTTGTATTTTCTGAATGTGACCCTATTCGGATCGCTCAACCACCAGCACCGTGTTAACTACCTGAGTAGTTGCTGCCAGATATAGCATTAGCGGTTCTTGGGGCAGAGGTGACGCCAACACGGGAGGTGATGTGAGAAATTGCTTAAAGTCTTCGAAGGCTTGCTGGGCTTCCAGAGTCCATTGGAAGTTGTCCGCCTTTTTGAGTAGCTTGAAGAAGGGCATACCTCACTCGCCCAGTCGGAAAATAAACCGGCTGAGTGCCGCCATGCAGCCTGTCAGCTTCTGGACGTCTTTGAGGTTAGTCAGGGGTGCCATGTTACTGATGGCGTTGACTTTCTCCGGGTTGGCCTCGATGCCGCAATGCGAGACGATGAAGCCGAGTAACTTGCCGGATGGCACTCCGAAGGCGCATTTTTCCGGGTTTAGCTTCATCTTGAATCGTCGAAGATTTTGAAAGGTTTCTTCTAGGTCAGCGATGAGGTCTTCTTTAGACTTGGTCTTGATCACCACGTTGTCGACGTAGGCTTCCACGTTGCGCCCGATCTGAGTGTGTAGACACCGCTGAATGGCCCGTTCATAGGTTGCTCTAGCATTCTTCAAACCGAACGGCATTGTGATATAGCAGTACGCTCCAAACGGAGTGATGAAAGATGTCTTTAAGCAGTCTTCCTCCCTCAGGCTGATTTGATGGTATCCCGAGTAGCAGTCGAGAAAGCTAAGTAGATCGCACCCTGCCGTGGAATCAACCACCTAATCTATCCTGGGAAGACCAAATGGGTCCTTGGGGCACGCTTTGTTGAGATCGGTGTAGTCGGCGCACATGCGCCATTTACCATTTTTCTTTCGGACCAGAACTGGGTTTGCCAGCCAATCCGGGTGATAGACCTCTTTGATGAACCCGGCTGCGAGGAGCTTGGTAATCTCCTCCCGAATAGCATCCTTGCTGTCTTGAGCGAAGCGCCGCAGCCGTTGCTTGACTGGCTTGGCGTCTGTCTTCACATTGAGGGCGTGCTCGATCACTTCCCTTGGTACGCCCGACATGTCGGACGGTTTCCATGCGAATATATCTTTATTGGCTTGTAGGAAGGTGACGAGCGCGTCTTCCTATTTGGGGTCGAGTCCGGTCCCGACTAGAGCAGTCTTGGAGGGGTCGGAAGGGTCTAGGGGGATCTTCTTCGTGTCAGAGTCCGCTGAAATTCCCGACTTCGCTGCTTTTTTCGCCGGAACTTGATCCTGCTCGACTTCAGTTGTGACGGCTTGTCGAATGCTGTCGCACCCGACTACCGCCTCTTGTGATTGAGCCAGTTCACAGCTCTTCTTGTCGCAGGTGAAGGCTTGCTTGATGTCGCTGCGGAGAGAGGGGACTCCTGCTGGCCCAGGCATCTTGAGCACCATATATGTATAGTGCGGTATCGCCATGAATTTGGCGAGTGCCGGTCGTCCGAGTATCGCGTGATACGCGGTCTCGAAGTCAGCAACCTCGAAGCAGATGTTTTCCGTGCAGAAGTTATCCCGGGTGCCGAAGGTTACCGGCAAGGTTATCTGTCCGAGTGGAGTTGATGACAGGCTGGGAATTATCCCGTGGAAGGGCGCAGTACTAGGCCGTAGTTCTGAACGAGGAATCTTTATCTCGTCCAAAGTCTTGGCGAATAGGATGTTGAGCGCGCTGCCTCCATCGATGAGGGTTTTCTTCAGCCTGATGTTTCTGACGACTGGGTCCAGGACGAGTGGATAGCGTCCCGGGTGAGAACCCCGATCTGGGTGATCTGCGCGATTGAAGGTAATGGCCATCTCTGACCAGCGCAGGTATTGGGGGGTGTCCGACGTAGAGACCGTGTTAATGTCGCGTGCTGTTAGCTTTTGTTTGCGCTTGGACTCGTACTCGGACGGCCCTCCGAAGATGTGATTGAGCTCGGCTTGAGGATCTTGAAAATCATCAGCCGGACCCGAGTCTGGCTTGTCTTTGTCCTTGTCAGCGCCAGACGATGAAGCCTACTCGGAGGAAAACTTCTTGAGCATGTAGCAATCTTTGGCCGCGTGCTTGCCCTTGGGGTGGAAGGGGCATGGCCCGCTCATGACTTTCTGGTAGTTGTTATTCCGCTAGGGCCGCGACCGAGTGCGCTCCATGTTGGCCACCTCGTTGTCTGACTTCCGCTTGCGGCTGCCAGACTTGTTTTGAGACGGCTCGTTGTCGGCTTTCACCTTTTGGTCCTTCTGTCAGGACTCCTTCTTCTCGTCGAGGGCCTCTGCGACCGCTTCAGCCGAGTCGGCGTATTTATTGGCCATGTCGAACAGAGCCCGGATAGACGGTGGTGGTTTCCGAGTGAACTTCGCGATGAATGGGGCGTCCTTTACTCCATTGCGGAAGGCGGCGATGACAGCCTCGTCGCGGATCATTGGGATCTTGTTACGCTTCTCGGAAAACCTCTTGATGAAATCTTGCAGAGACTTGTTCTTCTTCTGGTGCAGCTGATAAAGATCATGCTCTAAAGACGGCCTCTCGTAGGTCCCCTGAAAGTTAGCGATGAACAGATCCCTGAGTTCTCCCTAAGAACCGATCGACCGCCTTGGGAGGTCTGTCAGCCATGTCCTCGCCGAGTCGGCTAGCGCGACTGGGAGGTAGTTAGCCATGGCTTTGTTGTCGCCCCCAGTAGCTCGAACTGCTAGGGTATATACGGTGAGCCAGGACTCGGGATTTGTCTTGCCGTCATACTTTTCAATCCCAGTGGGCTTAAAGCCAGTTGGCCAATGGACGTCCTGTAGCTCCCGAGTGAAAGCTAGGATGCCTTCGTCTTCATGGGGGTTCGGGCTTCGACCACGGCGGTTAAACCACTTGTGATGGAGGCCAAAGCGCTCGTTTTCGTCTTCCAGTCGGCGGCGCTCATCTTCTTGTCGTTCGCGGCGCCGGGCGCTGATAGTATGGCGAAGGTCGTGTTGTAGGCGCTCTCGGAGGTCTTGATTAGGCCGGCGATCATACTGGTGATGGCGCCGGTTGTCGTTATTGGTGTTGCCGAGTGTAGTTTACCTAGACTCCTCGCGTGGCCGACTTGAACCGGCCGCCCGACGCCGGGCTGACGTGGATGAGCCCGCTGCTGGAGATCCCGACCGATTAGTCGTTACTAGTGTGTCGCCCGACTGCTGTTGTTGTTGTTGGCAGGCAGCAGCCGTGATCATCGCCTTGATCTTGGCGATAGTTGGGGTGGCTTGGTAATCAGGCCCGAGCTGGAGCGTGTCCCACAACGTTTTGTTGCGGCGGCCACAACGTTCTGTTGCGGCGTGACGAAGACGTCGTGATCGCCGACTTTAGTTTGATGAATTTGCTGCTGGGCTGCTCGCCCAGCTCTACGTAGCCCGTCGTTGCGAGCCTCACGATCAGCCTCCTCCTGTTGTTTCAGTCGGCGCGTCTCCTCCTGTTGCTCCTCTTGTAGTCGGCACACCTCGGAGGGTGGTGTTGAAGCCATGAAGATCTCGTGGGGGAGGAGAAAACTCGCCAGACTGGAGTCTGAACTGGCGTTCGAACCGTTATCCAACTTAGAGTCGGACTCCAAGTAGTTTATCGGAGTAAGAACGACCCCAACCTCTCTATATCCAATCTGAAACGGCACTTGGCCGTGTCCAAACTGAATCGCAGGAGATCGGGTCTATTGTGTGGGATGTAAATCCGCAGTGTCGCCCAGTCCGTGTGGGAGATTGACGATCTCTCCCCTTCTCGGCCCAACCCGGGCTAGCTCAAGGCCTAGCGCAAGTCGGACGCCGAACGAGAGAGTTGTCCCTATGCTTGGCGATGTGAAGGACTGCCGCAGTAAGTCGTGGAAGGAGATCGTGGCGTCCTGTGGGCCGACTGGCGCTACGTTGGCTGGCTCCTCGGCCGGCTGGATTAGATCTGTTCCAGCCAAGGTAAGGTTGCCGATTTGGTTGGCAACGAAATCGAGGCTTCCGAAGGAAATCTTGTCTCCGGGGGAGAACTTGTTGCCGTCGACTCCGTTTGTTGGATCCATCGAATTTGCTGATGAAGAATTCACCGGAGCCCCTACCTGACGCGCCAATTGTCGATGCTTTGCACCGGCAATAAAACTATAGGGCTACTCAGCGAAGGTGAATTCGATGGATTGCAGAGGAACACAGAGAAGATTTATACTGGTTCAGGCTCTCGATGTGAGGTAAAACCCTATGTCCAGTTGAGGTATTATTCCTCGGAGGTGGTTTGTGATCAATGATCTTCCGTGCCCTCATGGGACGCCCTGCCTCCCTTTATATACTAGGGGACAGGGGTACATGATAAGGATCCCAGCCGGATACGGCCAAGGAATTTCCTTCTTAGAGATAGAAACCTATCCGACTAAGACTATGTTTTTTTATTATACAAGGCATGGCCTGCCGGGTGCTATCTTATCTCTAATTACATGATGTGGCCCATACTCTATCCGAGTGGCCCATATACTTGTAATGAGGTACCCGAGACCCATGGCCTCCACACTGATGCAAAACACAAAGCCACAAAATCTTTTCCCTTTTGCAGGGGAAATCCAATTGGTCCTCCGAGAGCTTTCTTTACTTATAACATTTACCAATCAAGTGACAAGCAATTGTAGAAGCTACAGATGAAAAAGATGGTCACACAGAAAGAGTAAGGAGGTAAAACCAACCTGAAACCAAAGCGTCGAGGCGGCGCGTCACGGAGGTCGGAGGCGGGGCGGCGCGTCGGGAGGCGCTGGAGGCGGGCATGCGGCGAGCGGCACGTCGGGGCGGCGGCGGCGTTGAGAGGCGCTGGAGGCGAGCAGGCGGTGCCACGGCGGGCGGCGCGTCGCGGATGCCAGAGGCGAGCAGGCGTCGACCGTCAGGACGGCGCGTCAGGGCGTCAGGGCGGGAGTGCATCAGGGCGGCGGCGGCGGTGCGTCGTGGCGTCGGGAAGGGGAGGAGGCAGCGCATGGTGGGCAGCCGCCTAGCCGAGCCACTCCCCTGCTGTGTGTGCCCTAGCCCTCTTCTTCCTTTTTCTTGGGCCTGTTTGCTACTTTGTTGGACCAAAATTTTAGGGGTGGGGATGTCTCTGGGCCAAAATCGGGGGTAGTCCTGAGCCCACCAGGACTACCCCCTCACTACGCCCCTGGCATGTTTGGTCATTGCTTAGTACACCCTCGGTTCCAAAATAAATTTATCTCTTCCTAATCTTATTTATCCATAAAGAGTTTCGCTATGTTTTTTTTTAGATTTTTAAAACAGATTATTCACTCCACGGCTATAAAAATATGATTTTTAAAAAAATTTCTTCTACTGCATTGATTCTAAACTATTTGTGAAATTCATTTTTTAAAATATTAATTTATCGTGTTAATAAAGAACAATCCGCATTAACAATATAAAAAAGTTTTCTGAAACATAACCTTTATCTTTGAATCAATTAATACATTAAGTTTGTAAAAGTAGAAGACAAATATAGTGAAGTTGGCTAAACTGGGGGATAAATACATTAGAATTTATTAAAATATAGAACAAATACATTAGAGTTTGTTAAAGTGAAAGACATTATAGTCTTTTACTACCTCTATTTTAAAATATACCTACCTTTAGCAATGTACCTAGACATATATTTGTTTAGTTTCGTAGCTAAAAGTAATTATATTTTGGAACGAAAGGAGTAGCTTTATATTGCAACGAGTGAGATAAGCTAAAAATAATTTTTTTAAAAAAGGATAGTTTTACTCAAATTATTTAACGTACGTACAATAATCTAAAGACTCGGCATCATGCTCGGTCTACTCTACGTCATTGCTTAGTATTTTTGCTTAACATCGTTAAGTAAGAATTGAGAAAAGGAAGCTCTGCCCAACGAAAGGGATCCCCATGTGCCTGTTTCGTTGGGGTACTGCCGTGTTAATTAAGTTGGTGTCCACGACGACGATGTCTGATGTGGAGACATTTTGAGCATCCAGAGACTTCCGTGCCTTTTTTTTTCTTTTCCTTTCCTTCGGAGCTACGAAAAGGAAAATATTACTCCCCCAATTTAAAATATAAAGATTTCTATTATTTAAAACTTATCTTATAATATAAATATTTTTAAATAGTACTATTTATCACATTAATCACTTTCTATTTAAATTTTTTCTCATTCTACTCTCGTCCACCCTCCTATATCTATTTATTGAAAGATAACAAAGAACTGAGGGATGAGTAGAAACGTCTCCAGTTGGCTTCCGGCCCCGTGATACATGGTCCCCACCCTCCGCACGATCCCAAATCCTTCCGCAGGTCGTCTGGAATGTACTAGTACCGCCGACGCGGCAAAGGAAAGGCTCTTCGCCTTTTTCCAAGAAAGAAAAAGGGTCTGCAGCGCGCAACGCGACCAAACCAGACGGAGGAAACTACCGCTCGAGTGGCTCCGTAGCCGTAGGCCGTTGGCCCGTTGCCAAACAGCATGTGCGCGAACACTAGTGCCGCAGATAAACAGAGAGGCACGGGACGGATGGATCGAGTGGACTGTGGAACAGACAACCACAAGGCCTCCCGCGCGGACAAGTTGAAGATAAAAACGAAAGAAAAAGGAAGCGGACCAAACGGAACGGAGAGGAAGTCCATGTTCTCACGCTGCTATTTAATACTCGTACTAAAATATAACTATATTTATATTTAAATTTTATTTTAAACAATAATAAGCTAGAACATGTAAAAAATAGCTTTTATCTTCTCATCACAGCACTAATATATTGATTCTATATCTGCACATTTTAACAAGAGATGCTTTAGATATTTCGTATTAATTCTTAATTTCTTTAAAAACTTTAAGTCGGAGGAAATATGTATCCACTCGGTGGAGTAGTAACAGGGGGAGGCCAACGCGCGGGAAACAGATGACGGGGTCCGCCGCTGTGGGCCGGCCGGTCGCTGTCGCTGTTGCTGAGTTGACCAGAGACAGCAGCAAGGGCAGTTGGATTGGATCTTCGGAGAGTGCTTTATAGGGAGGAGAGAGAGCAGCAACCATCATCAAATCCATATCTGGTTCACGGATTCTGAAGATCCATCGATTCATCCATCCAGCGAGAGGGAGAGGGAGAGGGGAAAGGGGAGGCGCCACCATGCTGGGGCATCTGGTCGGGCTGGTGAAGGTGCGAGTGGTGAGGGGCGTCAACCTCGCCGTCCGCGACCTCCGCTCCAGCGACCCCTACGTCGTCGTCCGCATGGGCAAGCAGGTTGGGACTTGACCCGCTCTCTCGCCCTCGCAGCTGTGTTTTCTGGGCCTGCGCTCCATCGTGTTCGTTGCAATTAAGCGCTCTGATTTGTGAATTTCACAGTTTTTTTGTCTGGAAAGAGCTGAACAGAAAGAGATCATGTTAAATTTCAATCTCTTCTCTCTCGCCGTTTTTTCAATCTACTCTTGTTGTTCATGTATGTATAGCTATTACTGCTTTTTTTTTCTTGCTAACTGTGATGATCTTTACTAACATTTCGCAGAAGTTGAAGACACGAGTCATTAAAAAGACTACCAATCCGGAGTGGAACGATGAACTCACCCTCTCGATTGAAGATCCAGCAGTTCCTGTTGGACTGGTATGTATGTATGTATATATATATATATCCCCTTTTCTTTCCTGTACAACACACAAAAAAGGAGAAAATTTGTATTTGTTTCTTCCGATATTGATATTGATTATCGGTACCAGCTACTGCACCATTTCTCAGAAACCAATGGATAATAAGTAGACATTTTGTTATTTAAAGTGGATTCTCAGTTGGTTTTGTTATACTGATTGGCGAGCTTAATCTTGTCTATTTTATATGCGCGCTCTCTACTGGCCGGTTCTCTAACTGGACTAAATTATCTGTTCTGCGTACAAGCACCAAATCTTGTCTGGATTCGTACTAAAAATACGAACGAAAAGTAACATTCGTATTTTTTTATTGTTTACCTCAGTAACTATTAAGCAAAAATACGAATGAAAAGTAACATTCGTATTTTTTATTGTTTACCTCAGTAACTATTAAGGAAGACTAAACCTGATGTTTCTTGTTGGCGGAAAAAAATTGAAATATAGCAAATGTTTTGGATCCTTTGTATAATATCTTTAGTTGAATGTACCCGTCTACATGGCTGCATCTAGAATATTATTTTCTAGAGAAGAGAATGTAAATACATAGTTTCATCCATCAAAGAGTAATACAAGGCTTGTTATTATTTACTCGAACAAATAGACTAGAGAATAGTCTGGTCTGTTTAAGATATAAAATTGGCCGGTGAGTCGTGGCTGGTGAGAGGCGGCTAAATTGGCCGGTGAGGCTCACACAGTCGTCTCTGAAAGAAATTAAATACTCATATTATCAGTACATACTAAATAATCTGCTTTGACCAAAGAGTGGTTCTGATATATTTATACTTTGGTCCCAATCAGGAAGTGTATGACAAAGATACCTTCATTGACGATGCAATGGGCAACGCGGAACTGGACATCCGCTCACTGGTGGAGGTTGTCAAGATGAAGCTTGAGGGGGTTGCTGACAACACGGTTGTGAAGAAAGTGGTACCAAATAGACAGAACTGCCTTGCTGAAGAAAGCGCGATATATATCTCTGAGGGAAAGGTGAAGCAAGACGTGGTTCTTAGACTAAGGGATGTGGAGTGTGGAGAAATCGAGCTCCAGCTTCAGTGGGTCGATATACCAGGTTCCAAGGGTGTATGAACCGTGTGCTCCACCTATTGCTTACAATCTTGCATAGCTCGCAAGTCCGACTGTAAGTTACCAGTGGAAAATCAAATAAGCGACAGCTTATGTTGACGAGATCTTTTACTGTCCTTGAGGAAGCAGATACCTCCTGGTTCCTCAATGACTGTAAAATCACTCTATGTTGACTCAGCAAGTGTCTCGAAGATCTCCTAGTGTTTTGGCACAGCAAAATTTAGATCTAGATGTACAATATGACTTGCATATATAGTGGATTTTTTCGGAGACATACCCAAGCTACTTCGTAGCTTGGTGTTACCCTGTCTGTAGAAAAATAATTAGTGACGGGCGTGCAACTATTGAAACTTCGATTCTGTCTGTCTTCCTGTACTCCAAACACCAATGCTATCTGCTATTAATTATTACTTCCTAGCTTTCATGCAAAATTTGATTGCCGATGCTAGTCAGTCAGATTACAGGGGCTTCGCCAGTAAATCCTGTCATGCAGTGCTATTGGTCTCCTCAACATTGCAATAACTGCGAGTCAAGACTTGCATTACAGCACAGCCATACAACTACCAGTTAATTTGGGCTAGAGCATGCGAGCATATGACACCTTTTAATAACTGGTTTACTGCAGTCTGCACACACTCTTCACAACTTCAAACACAGATACATGAGGCGGAAGGAAAACCAAAAACAGATGTTAGAAAAATACCTACTACACTCTTTCGTAAAATAAAAAAAAGTACATACTAGCATTAAACAAGTACATACAGCATCTAAGACATAAGTTCAAACACAAAGCAAAGCCTGTCATTGTTGCGTTATTTTAAGTTGGCTGCGGCATGCGACGATCGAGCACATCAGCATAACTGCACAAGGGGCTCCCCAATCTGTTGGAGTTCGGAAACGGAACTGTGCTGCATTGATCTGCAGTGAGTGACTTCGCCGCGAAGGTGCTCCGCGCGGTCGCCGGATTTCTAACAATATGGTCCTTTCAGAAAACATAGTTTACAAAATAGACCTCATAAAACTTGTCCCAAAAAACAAGACCCGAAACTCAGCGCCAGCCAAACGTTCAATATCTCAGCACCTAACGACCTTGGCGCCAAAACCTAGCAGCCGTGGCTACAGTCAGTAACGTGAATGGGGTCGACGCCAGGCTCATTGGCGCCACCTTTTACACCCGTCGCCCCTTTTCGGTGGTCGAGTTCCATCCCAATCTTAAGTATCATCCAATGATAACTGAATCAAATTATAAGGAATGAAAGAGAGTATATTACTTTGTCAATTTCATCTTTTTTCTAATACAATTTAAAACAAGTCATTTGAATTGTTTTCTAATTTGTATAATGACTTACATTTAGAATGCAAGGGACTATTCTCATTGTTTTTTTATTCAAATCAATAATAGGGATGTTCATATAATTGTTAACAACTTTTTTTTTGTTATTTAGATAATTAGAGTGGTAATAATATGGAAGGGTTTACATTTCTGAGAAAACTGTTCCGTTTTTGCGGAAAACGTTCTACCGGTCTGGCCCGGTTCTCCTTGAAGCGTGTTTAGCAATTTTTAATTCTCTGTCTCTCTCTCTTTCTTCCAGATTCATTCTCCGACGGTCCCATTCAATTTTTTGATAATTTTGAATGAATTTCGTCGTAACTAGGAAATTTAAATTCAAATTTTGTTTCCTAAGTTTTGTCCGAATTTTAGCAATATTCGGCTAGTTTTCACGAATTTTGTCATACCTCTATGGGGCAGGATAAGAAGGCCTACTAGATGTTAAATGCGTGATCTGAATTTCGGCATGTAACATATTTGGATTACTGGATTAGTTTCCTAATATGACTTCTAGTCTTTTTCTACTAGAACTCCTCGATTTATTTCCCTATATATATTCCTTGTAAGCCACACGGGAAGCGGTGACATTCCACTATTATTCCTTACGTTTGTAATTAACTCCCCAATAGTGATTATTGCTAGTTGGCGCTCATAGTTTTTTCTCACAAGATTTTTCCAGGTAAAAAATTCATCTCTCTATTTGCATCTATTTTATAACAAGTGGTACTAGAGAAAGGGAATTCGATCTGCTAAATTGCCGCTGGCTATCGACTGGTCGAAATCTACTTGGCAAAGGTCGAGATTGCCACAGTCGAAGTCTGAAGCGGAGTTTGTTGTTGCGTTCGTCCTGCTACGATGCGTCCCAAGGTTGCAGCCCTATCACCGCCAGCCCGCAAGGGAAAAGTAGGAGTGCATCGCCTACTTTTGCACGGTACCCAAGGAAAAGCAAAGGCAACAGCAGCAAGAAAAATCATCGGTCCAGGAAGCCATCACTCCCGTTTGGACCATACATGTAACAGCTTGCCCTCCAGAACCGCGTAGCCTAGCCCATTCGACGGACGGGCCCACTTACACATAGCACCCCACTTACACTTTCGTCCTCGCTTCATGTAAAAGGGTTAACCCGGAAGTGCTATGGTTGGAGGGACAAGGCCTTATAAGTTGGTTCAACTCTTGCTCAACTAGCAAGGTGGTACTAATCAAGTGCACACAACACTTATGAGCCACATAGGCCATATTCTAATTGGGCCAGGATGTCACACGCACCTCCCTCAAAGGAACTGGCGTCCCCGCCAGTCCAACTTACCCGCATAGACACACAGGCATATAGGCAAATGTCCAGGAACGCGCCCCCTCTTAGCGCACGTCCGTACGTCCAGTGCCGGTGCCATATGCCATGCCATGTGCCTCACACAGAGCCCACATGCGTCATGTGCCATATGCCCGCACACTGACTCGTACGCGCAACCACGAGGATCGGCTCTGATACCATTTGCGAAATCTATTTTATTTTAAAGTTATTGCATGAAATATTTTGAATGTCATTATATGGGTATTTATTTACTATCCTATGATCCTTGATTTATTATGGCCATGTCGATATTGATTCCTTTACCTTGATACCCCGGGTAATAATATTAACTAGCTGGATGTTTAATTATTTATCTGGCTAGATAAATTAGGATTTGTTTAGCCATGCCTAGAAACTATAGTGTCATTTTATGTGGGAAACTATTCATTCATTCTGATTAATTAATGGATACTGGTTTTATTTTCACGACAGTGAGTCGTGGTTGGTTAATTAAATATGTCAACTAAAACTTGATTGATGGTGGGTTGTGAGTACCAGGGTTGGAATGCTGCTAGCGGTACTCATGACAATTAAGGACCGGTTCGTGGACTACTTCTTGCGAAGCAACACTCGTGCTAACCACAATCTAGAATGGGTAATGGTGGGAACCAAAGTATAGTACGTTCAACCGGGGTCCACCATGGTGTGTTGTGGCTGTGTCAATAAGACCACCATGGCTGTGTCAATAAGTCCATGTCTTGGGCATTGGATCGTTTCCCTGTTGGGGGCCTGATCAGTTTCTGCCGGAAACTGGTGGTGCAGTGGGTGGCTCCCTTATTATGCGGATTGCATGGAGGGTCCTATCACAATTCTTTTCCGAGATACCGTGGTGGTATCAAGGGGCACAGTGATGTGTTGTGGAGTTGTGTCTTGTGGGTAAATTGGTACACCTCTGGCTAGAGTAAAACTGTTCGAATAGCCTTGCTCGCGGTTAATGAGCGGGCCTAGCAATGTTTTCTGTGATTAGTCCCACACTACTTAATAATGCTGATAAACTATGGAATTTGTTGGCTCCTGGTTGGAGAGTTATGGTTTGGGTCTGAACTACATTGGAGCGTTGTTCAGAGATGGATTTAATGTTGATATTAATTAAACTATATGGTTTTCAATGATTTTAAATGCAAATATTTTAAATGATATTTTATGCAAATGAACCATACTATGCCTTTCCTTTGGTATCCTGTTGCATTACATTGCATTTCTTAGTGTGGCTTGTTGAGTACGGTGGGTGGTACTCAGTCTTGCATTATTGCAAATCTTTAGAGTGAAGCTTAGCGAGAAGGAGAAGTTTGGTGTTTGGCTTATACCCCAGTTGAGCTGCCTGTGGCTTGGAGCTGAAGCTACGCTAGTTGCCGTTCCGCTGCTGTTTTCTTCTGTGTGAAGACTAAGTACCTTTGTTGTAAGTATTTATCGTTATTTTGTATTTAGTTATGTTTATCAAATTGTTGATTTGTGTATCTCGGCTGATTCCTGGACAAGGATGTTGTCGGAGGATGAAGCTCCAACCGCGGGAAGTCAGGAGACCCCCCTTTGAGATTCGGCCAGGGGAGTAGTTCTCAGGTGAAGCCGGCGTCAGGGCGTCGAGGAAAGATGCGCAAGAAGACGTAGAAGAAACAGAGGAGTCCGGACCGTCCGAAGCGGGTCCGGACCGTCCGATCCGTGAACAAAGGCAGGAGGGTCCAGACCGTCCGATGCGGGTCCGGACCGTCCGAACCGTAGAGATCGCGCGGGGAAGACGATGTACAGCGGACGGTTCGAAGGATCGATCGACGCACAAGGGAGACGAGAGGATTTATACAGGTTTGGGCCGCTCGGAAGCGTAATACCCTACTCCTGTGTGTATGCTATGTGGGAGAATGTGTATATGGTTTTGAGTGTTACAGGATTCTCCCGGCGAGCTCAGGAGTTCGGAGCCGAGGAAGAAGAACAGTGGCGAGAGTGCGCGATAGAGGGCCGGTCCTAGCCAGAGAGTGGTTGCTAATGCTGAAGCTTGCTTGTCCTCTAGAATGTGGCATGGATCCTCCTTTATAGGCGAGGGGAGTCCACAGTGCCGTTACACGGAGAGCGAGACCTTCTGGTGAGTTCTCCTATAGCCACGGCTGCCTGCGACGTCCACGCCGGGGTTGGAGGAACGTCCAGTCACTCTCGCCTGCCTGCTGTGTCCATGCCGGGGTTGGTATGCAGCGGGCGGTGAAGTCGCGGAGATGTGACGGCGCGTCAGGTCATCTAGTCATCTGCTGCTTTGACTCCGGCGTACGCCCTCTCCACCAAAGTCAAAAGCCTCTGACTGTGAATAGCGATTGCACAGTGAAAGGAGCCTCCGTAGTCAAAAAGGCTCTGACTGCACAGGAGCGGGCGACAGGCGCGTCACTCCCCGTCGCCCCGTCGTTAAATGCGGGTAGTTGGAGAGTTGGTCCGCTGGAGTTCTTCGGGTGGATCGGTACTCGGGGCCGAGGCGATCGGCACGCACTCGGGGCCGAGGGGATCGGCAAACTCGGTTGCACTCGGGGCCGCTCGGGGCCACTCGGGGCCGTACTCGGGGCCACTCGGGCCGACGATCGGCAAGCCGAGGCGATCGGCTCTCGGGGCCGCACTCGGGGCCACTCGGGGCCGAGGCGATCGGCACTCGGGGCAGTGCTCGGGGCCGAGGCGATCGGGGGGAGTCGGCAGTCGGCACCCGGGGCCGGGCATCGGCTCCCGGGAGCAGTCGACAATCGGCACCCGGGTCCGGGGTGACCGGCGCCCGGGACCGGGGGATGCGCGCCCGGGCCCGGCAAGTGCCCGGGCCCCTAGATACTTGGCAGGAGAGCGGCCGTAGCCGGCCTTCTCTTGCGCAAGATGTGGACTCCGGAGAAGGCGTGTGGCGGAAGGTCTTCGCGTCCCCGAGGACTGGAGGACCCCTAGTCCCATTTTGCCGACAGATGTATTGCACAAATTAGCTTTGAAAATTCTGGTGAATTTCTAGGCGTGACAAGTTGGTATCAGAGCCAAACATGACTGTAGGATAAGCCAAACGGTCAGACCTTAAGGACATCTTTTTCGAAAATCTATTTGCAAAAAATCCTCCTCTTATGTATGGAATTCTCTGCAAAGTTTTTATCCATCCTCCCTTCCTCCTTCAACTGTTCTTGTTGTTAAACCTGGTGGCTACAACAAGGAAGATGCTCAAAGTCGTCTCAAGCATCGGAGAACGTTAAGGAAGATCCTCGTGTCCAGGTCGTCATGCTGTCAGCAAGGAATGAAGACTTTGTGCAATGAACCTATCCTGACCTAGACCTCCCTGGCGACCTTTGAAGAGTAGTGACGTTAGTTTAGTTGCGTGTGTTAGCTTGCTTGTTAGTGTGCTGGTGCTTGCTCCTTTTGTGCTTATGTGCTCGGGTAGCGTATGGCGTATGTCAGCTGGTGATATGGCTATACTAGTTTGGCAGTGTAATAATTAACGCTCTATATTCATTACAGTTCAGTAATAATTGAAATATTTAGTAAAGAAGATGCCCCTCTTTCTCTCTTTGCTCTATACCTTCTCTCCTCGTTGATTTCTCCACCACAGATGGATAGTTTTATACATGTGATAAGAAGAAAGAGATTATATTGGATTCAATAATAACCACAATCATGACCCCTGCTCAGCTTAAGATATGCAAACTCAGTTTTGCCGCAAACCCTAGTTCACCAAGAATCAGCAGACCGTTGTTGGATAGTGGAAGCTAGTGTTGGTCATATGCCTGCAAAAGGAAGCGTTTTGTCGGAGTATTTTAAGCGTTTGAGTATTTATAATAATAAATTCTTCGTGTTTCGTGGTGGCATTTACTTCTGGTAAATTCCCCGTGATTTAATAAATTCTCTGAAATTTTCTCGGATTTTTCAGAGCTACAGAATTAATTTTAATTCAATAAAGATCACTTTAGTAAATTAATTAAATATAAAATAAATTCCTTTTCCTTTCCCCTATTCGGGTCATTCCTGATTCAGTCCTTTGAAATCTCCCTGTTCATCGTGAACTCTGACACCCTTTTCTTCTAGAGTTTTGTGTCGTTCCTAGAACCCTAAAGTCACCTCGAAAACCTAAATTCGGAGTTACCGAATTTATTCATTTTTGAAACTCTAGAACTCTTCCGACTCCCAATCCGAGATCCTTTGTATTTGAAATATCCATATCCCCCTCTGAGATAAATCCCAGATATTCTCTTAAACCTCTTTTTTGTCGAAATAAATCCAAATCTCCAATCGTCTGAGATTTCTCTAAATTACGGTCCCAATAAAACACCCTTGTCAATTCCCTAATCCCACAATATTTTATTCGGAATATTCCATTTTCTAGTTCCTGGAAAATCTACTCTAGTTCCCAACCCGAAGAATAATCCGATATTTTATTCCCCAAATATTTCTCGAGAAAATATTCTTCATTCTCTGAATCCCATAAAATATTCCATTTCCTGGACCCCACTAAATATACTTTTGTTTTCTAAATTTGTTCAAATACCCTTCGATCCCCAATATATATATATATATATCCTCATACCCAGATAATTCCAATGTCCCGAATATTTCCGAAATTTCTAAATTCCAGAACGCGACTCAGATTTCACAAATATCTTCAAATTCTAATTTTTACGAAATTGGAATTTTTCGGAAAAAAAGACTTCTATTTTTCCTTTCCAATCTTACCCTTTTATTTCTTTTTCTTCCCCTTCTTTTCTTTTTCTCCCTTCTTTTCTTTTTCTCTCCTTCGGTCTCCTTTGGTCTCCTTCCTCCCTCTGATCTGCCCAGGCGCCGCGCCCCTGCAGCCCCTCAGCCGGCCGGCCTGCGCCCGTGCACCGCCCCGATCCACCCCGGGCTCGGCCCGTCGCCACCGCCGCGCTCTACCCCGGCTTGGCCCGCTGCTCCACCGCCCGGCCCAGTCAATTGCGCCGTGTCGACTCCGCGCCTGCCGCCGCCGAATCCGCGCGCCATCGCCATCCGTCGGCGCCTCGGACTCTCTCCTTACAAATACCCATGCGCTGCCCTAACTGCGCCCTAGCCACCGCCCCTGTGCCCAAGCCTCTGCTGTTGCCCTGCCGCCGCCGCGTGCTTGCTCCTGTGCACCGCCGCTCCTCGCCCCTGCCTCGCGCCGCCCTGCTGTCGCCAGCGCCGCCGCCGCACGGCATCTAGCCACCACCGCCAGCTCGTCCTCGTGCCGCCGTCGTCGCTCGGCCTCTCCCCTGACCGCCGTCGAACTCCCCGTGCGCTGCCACCCCACTTCCCCTGCTCGACGCCGTCCAACGCCACCGCCGAAGGTCGTCGTCGTCTTCGCGACCGCCGGTCGCCACTGGTGAGCATCCGGACCGAAGATGCCCTTCTTTGATTCATCGCCGCCATCATTCTTTTCCAATCGGCATCGTCGCCCATCCTCCTCCGCCTCCTGTTCGTCGTCGCCGTTGCCAGGTAGTCGTCGTTGTCGTCGTCTATTGCCTGTGCGCCGTTCTCTCCAGTGCCGACGTCGCTGCCCTGCCGTCCTCTGTCTTCCCCCATCTGCCGCCGTTGCCTGGAGCCGTCGCCACCACCACCGACCAGCCCCTCTCCCGTGCGCCGTCGCCGTCGCTGCCCCAGGCCACTGCGTCCCCATCGTCGTCGCCAGTTTTGCCGCTGGTGAGCCGTGCCCCTCTGGCGCCCCTGTCCTTTCCCCATCGTCGTCGTCGGCATCGCCGTTGTCATCTACACTGGCGCCTCGTCCTTTTCCCCTATTCGTCGTTGTCATCGCCGTCGATTCCACCATCGTCGTCTCCTCGGTGCTGCCGCCCATTGTGCCCTGCCCTAGGCCGCCACCCCTGTCCCGTGCGCCGCTGTCGTCTGGTCGTCGAACGCCGCTGTCCCGAGCCGTCGTCGCCTCGCCTGCCGCTGGTGAGCCTGCATGCCGGACTTGCACGCCGCATCCCCTCCTCTTCACTCTAGGCCGACGACACCATTGCATTGCCCCGTCTCTCGTCGGTCTCGGCTCGCCAACACATCGCCATCGTGGCACCGTCAATCGCCATCGTTGTCGAACTCCCTGGCCGCCGCCAACGTGTCTCCCGTGCTACACGTTGGATGGCCGAGCTCGATTGGCTCCACGGCATGCCACTACTGCATGGACCCCGGCGAATATGTCTTCAAGCTATCCCGGTCGTCAATCCTTTGAGACTTAATTCGGGCCGTCCAATTCACATAAAATTCTAAGCCGATTCCAGCCGTCGGGTTGTCTAGATCGAGTCTCCATCGTTAGATCCATATGTCACAATCCGATACCACGTTAGCCCTAGCCACCTCAGCTGCCATTTCGAGTGCCATCTCATTCCCTTCGGCCACGTGGTATCCACCTCAGCATTCCATCGGCCTCTCCTATTCCTAAATCCATGAACTAAGTCCACCGTACGCCTAGTCACTAACCATGGACTCTACATGTCAGCACTTATCCAAAATAATTATTCTAATCCGAAAATCCAAAGAATATTCCAGAGAATATTCTTTTCTAATTCTTTTTGGATTTATTCTGAATTCAATACTCCAAAAGTCGTATTTTTTCCGTCTGAAGTCCGATTCGACCCGTTCTTCTTCCTAAATTTATCTAAAATTATAATTTACTTGTTTATGTATTTTTATGTACTGTTTATTTGGAGTTTCTTAGGGAATTTGTTGGCTCCTGGTTGGAGAGTTATGGTTTGGGCCTGAACTGCGTTGGAGCGTTATTCAGAGATGGATTTAATGTTGATATTAATTAAACTATATGGTTTTCAATGATTTTAAATACAAATATTTTAAATGTTATTTTATGCAAATAAACCATACTATGCCTTTCCTTTGGTATCCTGTTGCATTACATTGTATTTCCTAGTGTGGCTTGTTGAGTACAGTGGGTGGTACTCAGTCTTGTATTATTGCAAATCTTTAGAGTGAAGCTTAGCGAGGAGAAGAAGTTTGGTGTTTGGCTTATATCCCAGTTGAGCTGACTGTGGCTTGGAGCTGAAGCTACGCTAGTTGCCATTCCGCTGCTGTTTTCTTCTTTATGAGGACTAAATGCCTCTGTTGTAAGTATTTATCGTTATTTTGTATTTGGTTATGTTTATCAAATTGTCGATTTGTGTACCTCGGCTGATTCTTGGACGAGGATGTATTGCACAAATTAGCTTTGGAAATTCTAGTGAATTTCTAGGTGTGACAATACAGTAGTCAATTTTCAGGCGGAAATTGCTACAGCCACACAGCCATCATACCAGAAGGATTCTAGATCTATGCTACGTGTGCCCAGAGTGTACCGGAGATCACGTTTGTGCTAGTTTACACAAGATTTATACTAGCAGATTTAGGATTTATTCCCCTGGCAAGTTTGAAGTATGATCTACCGCTCCTGGATTATGATACAAGATTCTTGTTGTGGCAAGTGAAGATGCGAGTCGTTCTTGCATGACAAGACTTGGATGATACGCTAGATGAATTTAATAACAAGAGGCTCAATGATTGGCCCGATGATGAGGAGAAAAGAGACCGTAAGGCTATAGCATATATCTATCTTCATCTATCTAATAATATTTTGCAGGAGGTGCTTAAGGAGAAAACAGCCGCAGCGCTATGCTTGAAGATGAAACAAATTTGCATGACAGATGATCTAACTAGTAAGATGTACTTGAAGCAAAAGTTATTTTTTCACAAATGGTAAGATGGTGAGTCTGTGATGAATCATCTCTTTCACTTTCAAGGAAGTTATTGGCGACCTTGAGTTTATGGAGGTAAACTATGACAAAGATGATTTAGGTCTTATTCTATTATGTTCATTGCCTAGCTCATATGCAAATTTCAGAGATACCATTCTTTATAACCGTGATACTCTAACTTTGCAAGAAGTTTATGATGCTTTGCATGCCAAAGAGAAGATGAAAAAGATGGTACCCTCTGAGAATTCAGGTTCACAAGCAGAAGGCTTAGTTGTTCGGGGTAGGCAAAAGGACAAGAACACAAACAACCAATCAAGAGAGAAAAGTTCTGATAGCCACCGTGGTAGATCAAAATCTGGAGGTAGGTATAAGCCATGCAAATACTGCAAGAGAGGTGAACATGACATCTCTAAGTGTCTGAAGGTGCAGAATAAAGAAAAGCGCAATGGAAATTATAGACCAAAAGGTAAGAAAGCAGATGAAGGTAAAGTCGTTGTTGATACCAATGATGGTTCTGATGGAGATGTACTAGTTGCTTATGTTGGATGTGCACAAACTAGTGATCAATGAATTCTTGATACTTCTTACACCTACCATATGTGCCCGAATAGGAATTGGTTTGCCGCCTATGAACTTGTTGAAGGTAGTGTTGTGTTGATAGGTGATTACACGCCTTGCAAGATTGCTAGCATTGGTTCAATTTAGATCAAGATATTTCATGGTTGTGTTAGAACATTATTAAATGTGTAGCATATCCTAAGTTTAAAGAGAAAACTCATATCGTTGTGTACTCTTGATCGTAAGGGGTACAAATATTCCAAGGCAGCGGAATTTTGAAGGTAACAAAAGGCTCTCTTGTTGTGATGAAAGATGATATTAAAACTGTCAACTTGTACCATCTGCAGAGTACTACAGTATTAGGTAATATTGCTACAATTTCTAATTCTTTATCTAATACCTATACTACTAATCCTTGGCATATGCGTCTTGAGCATATGAGTGAAATTGGTTTGACAGAATTGAGCAAGAGAGGATTGCTAGATTGTCAAAGTATCGGAAAGCTAAAATTTTATGAGCATTGCATCTTTGGCAAGCATAAGAGGGTGAAGTTCAAAACATCTACATATATTATAGAAGGTATTCTTAATTATGTGCATTCTGATTTATGGGGGCTTGCTCGTAAGACATCTCTAGGAAGTGCTCGTTATATGATGATTATCATTGATGATTATTCTCAAAAAGTTTGGCCTAATTTTCTAAAGCAAAAGTATCAAAGTGTTTTCTGTATTTAAAGAGTGGAAGGCTATGGTTGAAAAAAGACTGAAAGGAAGGTGAAATACTTCGTACTGAGAATGAGATGGAGTTCTGCTCTAAGCAGTTTAAATCATATTGTAAGTCTAAAGATATTGTGCGACACTACACCATTTCTCATACACCTCAACAAAATGGTATAGCTGAGCATATGAACAGAATAATTATATCAAAAGCCCGTTGTATGTTGTCAAATGAAGGTTTGTCTAGACAGTTTTGGGAGGAAGCTGCTTCCACAGCTTGCTATCTTATTAATTGATCATTTAGTACTATCATTTATAAGAAGACTCTAATTGAGGTATGGTCTGTTTTCCCAACAAATTATTCAAACTTAAGAGTATTCGGCTGTGCTATTTATGCTCATGTTGATAATGGTAAATTGAGCTTAGTGCAATTAAGTGCATTTTCTTGGTTATTAATCTGGTGTGAAAGGTTATAAGCTATGGTGTCTTGAAACTAGAAAGGTTGTGTTTAGTAGGAATATTTGTCTTTCATAAATCAGTTATATTACATGACAATCCTACTACTAATATTTCTACTGAGAACCAGCAAAAAGTAAGTGTGCGGTGTAGCACTTGGGCAGTTCATGGCATATACCATAAAAGGAAAATAATTGTAGTTGACCAAGAAACACCTATTATTGAAGATTTAGACTCTTCTATTGTTGAGCAGCCACCACAACATCCTATTGCATTTGATAGAGCAAGGAGAACTATTAAACAACCTCAAAGATTAATTGAAAAAACAAACTTAGTTGCTTATGTTTTGAGTGTGGCAGAAGAAATGAAGGTAATACAGAACCTTCTACATATCCTAATGCTATTGTTTCTGATGATTGCAATAAGTGAATAGTTGCTATGTATGATAAGATGGAATCACTTAAAGAATAATACTAGGCAACTGGTGAAATTGCCTAAGGAGAAGAAATTTATCCGTTGCAATTGGATTTTCAAAAGAAATGAAGGTATATCTACAAGTGATAAGGCAAGATATAAAGCAATGTTAGTTGCTAAACGTTATAGCCAGATTCCAGGTATTGATTTCAATGATGTCTTTTCCCTTGTTGTGAAGCATAGCTCAATTTGCATTTTACTCAGTATAGTTGCAATGCATGATTCTGAACTACAGCAATTAGATGTTAAAACTACATTTTTACATGGGAAGTTAAATGACATCTATATGGAGTAACCTGAAGGTTTTGTTGTTTCTAGAAAAGAAAACCTTGTCTGTAGATTGAAGAAGTTGCGTTATGGGTTGAAACAGTCACCTAAACAATGATATAAGAGATTTTACTCTTTCATGCTTTCTCAGAATTTTAGAAGATCAAATTTGATAGTTGTGTTTATCTTAAATTTGTTTAGTGGTTTAGCTATATATTTGTTTCTTTATGTCGATGATATGTTAATTGTTGTTAAACACAAATCAAAGATAGAAAAGTTAAAGACACAATTGAGTAGTTAGTTTGAGATGAAGGATTTGGATGCAGCGAAGAAAATTCACTGTATAGAAATTACTAAAGAAAAATAGTCGGGCAAGTTTTACCTTAGTTAGAAATGTTACATTGAAAAAGTCTTGCATTGATTTCATATGGATGATGCAAAACTAGTGAGTACTTCTTTAGCTGCACATTTTAGACTATCTTCAGATTTATGTCCATAGACAGAATATGATGTTAAGTACATGTCTAAAATTCTATATTCAAGTGCAGTTGGTTCACTTATGTATGCCATGGTATCTTCTCGTTCTGGTTTATCATATGCATTGAGTGTTGTCAGTAGATATATAACTAGTCCTAGCAAAGAGCATTGGAAAACGGTTCGGTGGATTTTCAGATATTTGCATGATACTTCTAATGCTTGTTTGCAATTTGGGAGTTCTAAGTATGGACTTGTTGGTTATGTGGATTCAGATTTTATTGGAGATTTGGATAAAAGAAGATCATTCATATGCTATGTTTTTACTATTGGAGGTTGTGGTGTTAGTTAGAAGGTAAGAAAATGTTGCCTTAACTACTACTGAAGCAGAGTATGACTATTTCTGAAGCTTGTAAAAAAGTTATTAGACTTAGAGGTTTGTATACTGAGCTTTGTATAGATACGTCTTGCATTAATATATTTTGTGATAGTCAAAGTGCAATATGTTTAACAAAGGATCAGATGTTTGATGAGAGAACAAAGCACGTTGATGTGAGATATCACTTTATTCGAGATGTTATTGCTGAAGATGATGTCAAAGTATGCAAGATAAGTACTTACGATAACCTAACTGATATAATGACAAAGCCAGTTCCTGTTATTAAGTTTAAGCTTTGTTCAAGCTTGGTTGTTGTTACAGTATAGTTCTAGAGACTATTTGATGCGCGGTTATTTTACCTATATGAGATTTTTTTTTGATGATCGATGATTTATATACTATAAGGAAAATTCGTCTCAAGATAAAGATTGTTAAATACGTGATCTGAATTTTAGCATGTAACATATTTGGATTACTGGATTAGTTTGCTAATAGGACTTCTAATATTCTCCTATTAGGACTCCTAGATTTATTTCTAATTATATATATTCCTTGTAAACCGTATGGGAAGTGGTGACTTTCTACTGTTATTTTTTGCATTTGTAATCATCTCTTAATAGTAATCATTGCCGATCGGTGCCTATGTTTTTTCCTGTAAGGGTTTTCTACATAAAAAATTCATATCTTTATTTGCATCTATTTTTATAACACTAGAAATATAAACCCTGTGCTATTAACCGTGCCATTGGGCTTAGCCCACGCCCTTGCAGTTGCAGCCCTTTTGCTCAGCACCCATTAGGCTTGTCAGCTAGGCTGGTATATTAGTTGTAGGCCCCATTCGATATGAGGGGGAGGCTTAGCTATTTGAGACAAGTCATTGGCATATGAATAATTAAGTATTAGCTACTGTAAATTTTAAAAATAGATTATTTGTTTTTTTAAAAAAATTCTATATAGAATTTTGTAAAAAAATGCATGGTGTAGTAGCTTAGAAAACATGCTCATAAAAAAAATAAGAGAGTAGCTCCTCCTATGTGCCAAAAAGGAACTTCCTCACTAATTCACAGCCTCACCCCAGGCCGCACCTCCCCTTGTGAGTCACAGCCCAGCAAACGCACCCAAATCCGCATTCCTTTAGACATTTGTGACCAGTTCGACACTTCGATCGGAGGTTGAGTGGTGTAGAGATTTGGGCTAAGGCTTTGTTCAGAATTGAGGAACGGCTGGACTACTTTCTCATCCTCCGTGAGTACGCTTTTCGAACTACTAAACGGTATGTTTTTTTAAAAAATTTCTTATCTAAAAGTTTTTAAAAAAATCATATTAATAATTTTTTAAGTTTAAAATAATTAATACTTAATTAATCATGTGCTAATGGCTTGCCTCGTTTTACGTACCGCTGAAAATCTGAGCCAATCCTCTGTGTCAAACGCAGCCTAAATCTGTTAGGGTTAAGGGTAGGTGATCTCGGGAGCTGTGGTGAAGAGAATCGGAGAGCAAGACCTGTAGATTTGGAGTGGAGTGGAGCGGGGTGGAGTGGATGCGCTGCGAAGAGCATGAAGTTGTGAACTGCAGCTGCTGTGACTCCGCCGCGTTCAGCTGCCGCCAAGAATGCAATCATCGACTCTGCATGCACAGGTACTTGCTGGTTTGATCCCTTCCAAATAATGCGAATGTGAGTTCATTTAATCTAGAAGATTCTTACTTCGAACTTATTATTACCTCCAGTCTTATTACCACATATACACCATTTTTTCTTGATTATGTGATTGGTATGCCAATTTATAACGTGCAAATCTCTAGTGTATATTTAATCTTTTATTACTAGCTATATCTTGTAATTTAGCTAGATATATATCTTACCCGTTTATTTATGTATGTTAGATGTAGAGTTCCTTTACGGTGCAAAATACTATAATATACTAGTGAATCATACTAGTGATCTAAATCACGGTTTAGATTTGCTCTGTACGAGTAAATCTTGCACGTCGTATATGTAGTATACGTCATTAGTAAAACTAGTATAAGGGTATTATGGGTAAATAAAAAAAAGACATATATGTGATTTGTTAGCTATTTCCAACTATTTTTTTAACCATCAGATTACACGGAGATTCGTGCTAGGTGGATACGGGAAATAAATTCGGAGATTTTTTTTTGTGATTTTTGTGACCGTCCGATCATACTGAGGTTCGTGTTACGAGTAATGGAAAATAAAAATTCAACAATGTGCTCCACGACCCGCGGATTCCTACATCACACCTCCACAAAAGCGCGGGCTGGTGGGGGGGGGGGGACTGTACGTCACGGGTGGCTGCGGGATAGGCTTTTCGATATTTTCTACATGCGTAACAGGGAGGTGGTGGCGCTACTCGCGTGAGGCCGACAAAAACAGGACCGTCCGTGCTTGGTGAGGACGGTCCTATCTGTTGAATCACTGTTATTTTTTATTTTCAAAGTTTATTAATTTCCTTAATTTTTCAGTTCGTGATGGGTAAGATGGAAAGTAAACGTTGAACATCTGATCATTTATTAATTTTAGAGTAAGTTTCACAAAACCAAATCATTATCCAATTTTTCTTTGATATACTATAATATGAATTCTAAACTTGTAAGCTAAATTCAACAAGTAACAGGAAATACAGGGCCCAGACTGTCCTGGCCAAGTGAGGATGGTCCAGACCTTTGACATAGCTAGTAACGGAAATACATGGTCCGGACTGTCCGGACCGAGTGAGGATGGCCCGGACCATATTATAAGCAAGTAACGGGAGACACATGGTTCGGACCGAGTGAGGACGGTCTGAACTGTTGACATGGCAAGTATCGTGAAACACGGTCCGGACCGTTGAACCACGCAAACTACTGTCTAATTTTTTAACATTTTTGAAAAACTAAAGAGTCTATAGTATTTACAGTAGCATATTCTTTAATTTAATATATTCTTTTGGATAAAATAACTCGTTATATCTCTTATTTATTTTAGAAGCACGGTCCTGTCCATTGAACCATAGTTATTTTTTATTTATTTATTTTTAAAGTTTATTAATTTCCTTAATTTTTCAAAACTTGATAGGTAAGAAGAGGGGACCGTCCTAACCATATGTCATACATAAGCAAATAAGTAATATGTTCACCACGAAATATGTCATACATAAGCACGAGATAGGTAAATAAGTGTCACACCTAAGTTTTCCCCCGTAATAGAGCCATCAAAAATCAATAAAGAAAATGCTAAAAAGAAATTTTTTTATAAGGCTAGATGGAAGAAATAATGGTAAAAACATTAATTAATAATTTATCATGGCCGGGAATATTTTTCTTGTATTCCTCTTGCCAAAATACACTATGATTTATATGGGAATTTTCAAAGCATGGGAAGTATTTTTGATAAATCAAAAAGGCTTATCGGAATTAAATTTCAATTGAAAATCTTTTGGGAAACCCTTTTTCCTTTTTTCTCCCCCCCCCCTAACCCCCGAGGGCCGCCTCAACCCACTCTTCCTTTTCCTCCTCCCATGCCCGCGCCGCGCTCGGCCTCTGCCCATTTCTTCTCCCCCGTGCCCGTGTCGGCCTAGCACGGCCCAGCTCCTCGCGCCACTCCCACAGTGGCCTGGCTCGCCCGCCTGGTCGCTCCTCTCTCCCTCTCGCTGACATGTCAGCTTTGTTCTCAACCTCCGGCTGCATCCGCCGGAGGCATGCGCTCGCCCTTGCGGCTGTCATTCCTTGCCCGTTCGCCTCCTTGCGCATCCGCCGTTGATTCGAACGCTCGCAAACCTGATCATCCCCATGTCCCATGCCCATTTCCCCTCCTCCCGTAGAAATCGCGTGAGGACCGCCCCCACATCGCTGCCCTCTCTCTCTCTCTTCACTCTTTCTACAAAATTCTGCCGCCTCGGCCACGATCTCAACCACCTCGGGGTATAAAAACCCTCCCCATGATCTGCTCTCTCTTTCCCCTCAAATGCCCAAGCTCGCCGAGCCCTCTAGCACCCCATGCACCGAGCTCTCACAACGCCGCTGCTCACCGCTGCTTCCAGCTGCCTCTCACCGCGGCCCTAGTGGCTGCCGGCCCTCGCGCTCACCTCTGCTACCTTTGCCGTACGCTGGAGCGTCTAGGCCGCTGCCTCTGCAAGCCCTATCACTATTGGAACCGCTCCCTCGCCGCCTCCTACCTCGGTGAGTACCGCTGCTGGTCTCTGCCCGTATTTTTTCGCGATGGGGTTCGCCCATTCTTTCCCTAACTCCTGGGATACCTTTGCCAGATCCTCTCCCACGTCCGCTCCCCTGTCGCCATCGGTCGTCGTCGGAATGCGCTCGTCCCCGCCGTCCAAACTCCACCGCCGCCATTTCACCTCGTTCATCATCGCTCGTCGCGATCCCACGGCCGCCGGCTCTCGGTGAGCTTCTCCATCCCATCCCTCGTCGATTCCGCCACTCGAGGCCCTTCCGCCGTGTTAGATGGTTGCCGCTGGCGACCATCACGTGCGCGCGCCGCCGCCCCATCAGTCTCGGCCGACGGGCATGCTCGCTGCCATTTCTGGTCATCTGATCTACCCCGGGGTAGATCGGGGCTATCCGTGTGGCAATTAGTGTCTAAAATGACGTGATAAAGTAGAAACATCCATAGTCTGAAGCATCAAGTGGAGTTTAGCAAAAATACATTAAGAAGACATATATAGTGCAAAAGTCTAGTGCTAGTCATCATCAATCGTCATGACTGCAAGATCGACGGCCGCAATAGGATCGTCTAGCTTAGCGATGATAGTGGACGGTGGTGTTCTTTTAGTATGTTTTTTAGGCCAATGGTCAAATTGACCTTTGATCTATTGTCGTATCGATGCTACGCTTTATCAAATCGGTTGTGTGATAGTCTTGTTATTCGTTTTCAAGAGATAGGGTGGGGGTGGGGGGAGGGTTGTTGATCCTTTAGACTTCTTTGTTTGAGTTTGACTTGTACTACTATTTAACTCTCTTTGATAGACCTGATCTTTCCATTCCGATCGTACATAAACCACAAAATATTTAATATAAGGATTTTGCATTACAATTTACCTAGCTCCTCTCTAGAGGTAAGATTAAACACAAAAAAAAAGCTACTCCCTTTCTCTTCTGTAAATTGTAATTTCCCTTCAAGCATATATGTGCACGTGGTCGCGCTCGAACCGAATGTATACAAATGGAGCAAGTGAAGTTTAGCCTTTTGGATCTAGTTCTTTGCTGGAAATGGAAGACAAGAAAAGGTATAATACTGCAGGTGGGGCGTGCAGTAATATTCTGTTCAGCTTATCTGTAGCTTCCTCCGTTTTGTTCTCATACAGGAAAGAGGCCCATATCATACTTAAAAAAATCCAACGCGAAGGAAAGGCCATTAGGACACTCAAAAGTGCAGAATTTTTACTGTTACTAATTTAATTTTTTTTATTTACAAAACTAATTTTCGATTGGGATCAATTGCAAAACTACCCTCTTGCCGCCCTGGGCCACGGCGGGATTTAAAAACCGCCGTGGCTCAGGGCGGCGAATGGCATCCCCGTCACCCGGGGCTAACGACGCCGGCCGCCGTTAGCCCCGGGGAGGCCACGTGGATTCGCCGCCCTGGGGGACGGCGGCGTGTATTCGCCGCCGTCCCCCAGGGCGGGTTATAGCCATTCGCCGTCCTGGGGGAGGGCGGTTTTTTGCCGGCCCCTATAAAATCCCTTCCTGCAGTCGCCGCGCGTCATTTCTCCCTTCCGCCTCCAGCGTTCGTCCAATAGAGCTGAGGGAAAGGAGGAGAAGTACAGCGGCGAAGCCCTCACAGATTTTTTAGCCGAATCCAGGTATTTTTTTGATCTCCCTCTGTTATGTAGTCAATTTTTTAGACAAATGTTAATTAGTAGTAGACTTGTAGTGTAATATCCGATATAGTATGAAAATATTAGCGGTTTGGCATAACCATCGTTAGTGTTAAATTTATTTGGCCGTACTAGAAGAACATAGCGGAGAAGTAGTAAATTGTAGATATTTTAAAAATAAATATGCTCCGCCATGGCCATCGTTGGTATACGTCATTTTGACACGTTAGATAAACCTAGCGTATAACTTTATTAGCGCCGCTGGGTCAGTTTGTAAAATATAGAAACGGTAATAGTTTGACTCATACGTATAGCCTTTTTATGGAACGAATATTGATTAGTACAGATTAATAAAATCTTTTTTGTGAACAGAAATGGCAAATAGAGTTGTATTCGCGATATATCACGGTGAAGGAAATGTCAGACAAGGACAATATGGGGTAGATTTATCGGAGTTCAACGTAGCACAAAAGGGAATTATAGCTCCAGCTGAGAGAAGTTTTCCTGGAGTTTACAATTGGTTAATGAGGGGATTCGGAGTAGATCCTCAAGTAAATGCAATTACGGTGTACGCACTGGTTAGCTGGGCTGTGGAAGGTTTTTGGTGGGAATTGATGCCAATAGATTCAACGGCCAGCTGGGTATTTTTTGTGGAGAGTGCACTGCAGCGAGGATGGGCACCGAGCATTCTAGTGGTAGTGCATGACGTGGTCAGCATTGATCGGGCTGGTCCGAGTACAGCGGAAGGGCCCGATGAAACAGGGGAGCAAAATGAGGCAGAAGACGAGGGTGCCGGAGAGGAAGGAGGCCAAGAAGACATGGGACCGGGGGGGGTTTGCAGATGAAGGGGAGAGACACCCAGGTCTAGTACAGGAGATGGAAATTGAAGACTCAGAACCTGAGCATATGGAGGATGATGATTCTTCGGAGGACGATGTACACCCGGCAGAATGGGACAACGAGAACTTCTCCGGACTCGTTGTCTCAGAGGGGCACACCGTGGCATGGGAGTATCAGCAAAATGAAGTGGTGCAAGGCGCTAGATACGCCGAAAAAGCACAGTTGACAGAGGCTGTGAAGATGTGGGCCGTGTCACTTGGGAGGGAGTTCTGGGTATCAAAGTCCACAAGATCGGTGTACGAAGTGAAATGTGCAAGTTCAAGCGATGGATGTCCATGGAGGATGTACGTATCCAGGAAGAAATATGACGACTGTTGGTCCATGTCAATCATGACGGAGCACAACTGCCATCTTCCGGGTGTTCAGAAGTACCACAAGAATATATCATCTGCATTCATCGCTTCAGAGCTGTATTATGCTGTTGTGGAGAACCTCTGGTTCGAGCCCAAGTCAATTATCAGCCGCATCGAGGAGAAGTACAAGTACACCATTACATATGCCAAGGCATGGAGGGCCAAACAGAAGATAATTGAAATGAGATTCGGTAGTTTTGAAGCTTCGTACAATAATTTGCCTCGTCTACTGCAAACCATCTGTGCGAGGAATCCTGGCAGCTACTCCGAAATCAAAAGTTTCCCATCGTTAGCAAGTCCTGGGCAGAGCGTCCTTCAGCGGGCCTTCCTCTCTCTGCAGGCGTGCATGTTTGCATTTCTTCATTGCAGGCCCATTCTCTGCATCGACGGCACGTTCCTAAGTGGAAAATACAGAGGGCAAATGTTGACGGCAATCGGAGTAGACGGGAACAACCAAGTGTTGCCAGTGGCCTTTGCCTTCGTCGAGGGCGAGAACACAGAGAGTTGGTACTGGTTTCTGAAGCTGGTTAAGGAAAAAGTGGTGGGGATGAGGCCAGATGTATGTCTCATACATGACCGTCATCCAGGGATGCTGCGTGCAATTCAGGAGCTGCGAAACGGCTGCGCAGACAAGGGATACCCTCCGGTGTGGGAAGATGTGAAGAGCAGATGGTGCATGCGTCACATGGGCGCAAACTTTTATAAGCAGTTCAGAAACAAGGAGCTGATGGCCATGTTCAAACGTTTGTGCGCCCAGAATCAACAGAAGAAGTTCAATGAGCTGTGGAGGAGACTTGATGAGCTGACAGCCAAATATAGACGCGAGAGTTCTGCAAGACCCCCAGCTAGAGGTGTTGACGGCCCTGAAGCTCTAGATGCACTTCCCACCGATGACGGTACATTCAAAAGGAGGCCCGGTTCCTCGGTTAGCAGATTTTCGCAGTGGATCGAGCACGAGCCGAAGGAGAAATGGGCATTGCTGTACGATGAAGGTGGAGCAAGGTACGGCATAATGACCACGAACCTTGCAGAGGTGTACAACTGGGTCATGCGTGGTGTTCGGCAACTCCCCCTTGTTGCCATCGTGGAGTTCATCCTACATAAAACACAGACGTACTTCCACGACAGATGCAGACAGAATGGCCCATCTATGGCCGATGAAAACCTTTGGTTCGGCACCAAAATGACATAGTACCTTGAGGACAAATGCAAGAAGGCAAGAGAGCACCGAGTCCGAGTGCAGGGCACACGAGAGCGTAGATTTGAGATATTGTGTGCCGACAGGTCCAGGCGTGGCATATTCGCAAGGAAGCCTATTCAAGAGTGTGTCCTAAAGGAAGATGGGACATGCACGTGCTCCTGCCGGAAACCAAGCTTGTACCACAAACCCTGTTCTCATGTTATTGCCGCTTGCGGGGAGTGCGGCATTGATGAACGCCAATATGTGTCTCCGTACTTCAAAAAGAACGCCAATATATGGAGTACCGAGATCTTTGGTTTCGGCATCGTCGGCACTTTCACTGAAGACACAAGTCCAGTTTATTACATCCCTGACCCGACGAAGGTAAGGAACAAGGCAGGCCGACGTCGGACACGGAGGATACGCAATGATATGGACGAATCCGAGGCCGGCGTTAGCGCTCAACGTTGCAGTAGGTGTGGAGAGGAGGGACATACCTACAAGAAGTGCACGAAAGACGCCGAGGCCCCAAGTGCAGCGGAAGTTCCTATGAAAGGATCAGGCGTTGACGGAAGGCGGCCAACTGGGGAAGGCACCACTGATAGGCAGCGTCGTCCTAGGCGTCCTCGTGCAACTTCGGGTTATGTTGTCTAGTATAGCCACTCGTTGATGATGTAATCTCCCTGTAATGTGTTAATTTTCTGTTAATTTTCTAACTATAATGCACTATGTTTAATTGAGCTAATCCGTTCCGCTTCTTTTTCCTTGCAGGTATGGACTACCAGACGCCTGAGCTGCTAGATCACGCCACCGATCAGTCCCACCGATCGTTTCTCTCGGCGGTGCAGAACCTCGAGCTCGGTACCTTACGTCCTCGGTTTTTTATGTTACTTGGACTAACGAGATCTCTTTTCCTGTTTGTAGCGTCGGTACGCTTACGTGCAGGTGCAGAAGTCGTACCCAGACTTCGTCATGGAGTTCGACAGGATCACGGACGACGACGTTGTCTGGGAGCCGTACAGCGCCGAGGCGAGGGACGCGCGTGCGCCGCACGGGCTGTCGTCCCTCTGCACCAGGGACCAGGCGTACTGGCTGACGATGACGCCGATGCTGTTCGATATTTCTGTCGAGCCGCACTGCCCGCAGAGTGTGATGCGGCAGTTCGGTATGCGACAGACCTTCGGCCATCAACAACGCAGGGGCGTATCGCAACACGTTCATAGGTATATGTGGAAATGAATATTCCGTATTGTTATGCATTGTGTCACCGGTTGTGCTCTGCAGGTTAAATCGGCGTGGCCAGGCCACCGGTAGGCTGTGGAGACCCACCGTCGTCAACTACATCAACGACTGGCTCATATCCACGGAGGACGTCATCACGGAGCTGCACCCCTACACAGCCGCCAGGTACGAGCAGTACCTTTCTTGGTACCAGGCCCGTACCAGACTACGGGTGACGTACACTCCCGAGGCTCCACAGGCGCACGTCGCGGGGGTGCGAAACACATACCCGACGCACCACGACCAGGACTACTTCCGCGCGGTGAGTCAATGGTTTTCATACTATTTTCAATGGTAGGTGCCACGCGCAACTAACCACGCATGTCCTGCTGAACAGGCGGACGATGCTAGGCAGGTCCACACGGAGCTGGACCTACTGCGGCAGCGCCTACAGGCTGGCATCCCTCTCACGCAGCAGGAGCAGACGATCACGTTCGACCGGATGTGCAACACGATGCGCTTGGTCGTCCGTGCTCTGAGTTGTCGTCGTCCCGATGCAGTCCCACCGATGCAGATACATATGCGAAGTCCCCATGGTGAAGGGACATCGGCAGGAGCGGCAGGTTCTGCAGGGACCAGTACGTCGTGGGGAGCAGGTCCTTCTGGTACCGCCGGAGGATCGAGGTCGGCAGCCTCCACGATCGGGCGAGGATTGTCAGGTACGTCAGGATTGAACCTATTCTACATAACTAACTGCACTTTTTATGCGGCTAACGCGAGATTTTCTTTACCAGACCCACGCAGCGGATCTCACCTCCACCTGGGGGACACTGGGCGGGGATCTGCCCCGAGCACCTCTGCTTGGATCTCTACCGAGGACGACCTCCTTCCGGAGCAGGACGTGATCGGGTCGTCACAGCTCGGAGGTGCACCGCACACACAGCCGCACGACGCCGGTGCTTCCCCTGCTGCTCAGGCAGTCCGAGCCACCCGTGGGGTACCGGCGGACCGCCTGACGCACTCGCGTGGGCACGTGCGAGCGCAGCCTAGGAGGACGAGGAGGCGTATGACCTAGGGGCTATTGTTGTATTTATTTATTTATAGGTCTCGCATTACTTGTTTAAATTTGTCATGTCCATATTCACCTCCTGTAGACTCGATCCCATCCTTCAGATACATTGTACTGCTAACAATGTAGTCTCGCTTGTTGTATTTCGTATTATGGGTGTCGCATTCATCATGCCGCAATGCGAATGGCTCGCATCTACCTATTATCATGTCATTAAAACGGACCGGCCTATTACCATGTCATTAATTAAGTTTTACCAAAAATAAACTTGAAAAAATAATCAGCACGATTTTACAAACCAACGCCCACCATCGTCGGATTATAAAAAAAAACTTTCAAAAACATACCCTAAACCATGATTAAAACTAAATTTTGTTAAGCGTGTAGGCGAAAGACGGGGAGGAGTAGATTGCGAGTGCCAATCCAGACATACGAGGAGTGGAATGCGAGTGGCGATCCGGGAATACCCTCAGTTTGACAAGTTCTTTTCACGACGTGAACAATATATGATATTTGGTTTTTTTAAAACATCGACTCAATAAATGCAATGGCACAATAAATAGAATTTAAGAATTTAATTTTGACTAATAAATTTTCAAAAATTTTGGGGTTAAAAATTAGCAACAAAATTTTCAAATTTGGTAATTTGCAAATGGCTCCAGGGGGCCGAGGCCTGGGCTGGGCAATGGTCCGATCGGGAGGGAACGGTTCGATCGGACGGTCCGATATCTAATCGGACGGTCTGATCCCTGTGCGGACGGACTGTCCGATTGCTGGGCGGACGGTCCAGTGGATTTGCCGCCCTGGGGGACGGCGGCGAATGCTTGCATTCGCCGCCGCCGCCGTCCCCCAGGGTGGCGAATGTAATTTTGCATTCGGCCCCCTGGGGGCATTCGCCGCCGTCCCCTAGGGCGGCGAATCCACGTGGCCTCCCCGGGGCTAACGGCGGCCGGCGCCGTTAGCCCCGGGTGACGGGGATGCCATTCGCCGCCCTGGGCCACGGCGGTTTTTAAATCCCGCCATGGCCCAGGACGGCAAGAGGCTAGTTTTGCAAATGATTCAAATCGAAAATTAGTTTTGTAAATTAAAAAAAAATTAAATTAGTAACAGTAAAAATTCCAAAAGTGCATATGCACGAATCATCCATTACTTTATGCGGTGGGATAAACTTCTTCCTATTTTCCTATTATAACATGTCAATTCACTATTGTTGAAGTTTAGAACCAGAGCATACATTTTGAGGAAGTTTTTTCCCCTTTATTAGGCATTTAACAAACCTGAACTGTTAGTTCTTAAGCAAAGAACAGTAGGAACAGACAAAACAATATGCATTATGCACTTTTCAGTATGGAAAAAGTTCAATTCAACCCTCAACGGTGAGTCTTGTTTCAACTTGCAACTCATTATTGGCACTACTTATAGCTTTTAAATGTGTCTAAAAACTATTATCAGAGTTAAAAAAGCTTTATCTGTTCTATTTCCAAATACAAGTTGGATATGAGCGTGCACAAACCACATTCACATTAATGTATAAACATCCTAATGCACTCCTCTAAATAAGATCAAAGGCCTAGCTTTACAAACGCACTTTGGCAGCATGTGCATGTGTTCTGTACATTGTAAGATTAAATAATGTAAGCACTTGTATCAAGTCTAAAACTTAAAACGCTGGTGGATATATTGCACCATAAGGACAAGTTAAGGATCGTATTTGATAATGAACCATTGAAGTTGGCTACTGTTAAGTTTGCTTATTGGAATAGCCATATGTACAGTTAACTTATATAATAATTGTCTCCACCGCAATCACTATTATTTAATAATCAAACCTACTTCTTTCTCTTTCTCCACCATTCTCAACTCTTTCTTCTCCATCCTCCACACCCACAATTCTACACCAACTTATGCGTTTTATTCCTGGCAAGCTCTTTTATTCTGGTTCATGATTTCCCTTGGCAGACCATGCCACTGCAATTGACAGTTCCTCACCAGATCCTCTCCTCTGTACTGGCGATGACATACACCCAACCTTCTCCTCCAACCTAGGAAGCGCCAACGACACCCTGTGCTTTAGCCCATGCTAGCAACAGCTATCGGTCTAGACCACTGCTCTAGGCTCTTCCTCTTAATTCTATGACAGGATGCAGCACAGGCTGTTGTGCCTAGCGTGACTGTGTAAGCAAGAGCCACTATTATGCATAGGTTGCTTTGGTCATGGTGGTCGCACCAATTAGGATATGTATTTGGTATAGACCAAAAATTCGGTCCTTGTCTTTTGGTCTTTTTAAAATTCGGTCTTTTTGAAAATAGGAAACCAATCGCACCAACATAAATTCTTGACCGACAGTTTGGTTAACTAAACTGTCGTTTTGGTCTTTGGTCTCACCTGACTTGACCAAGTACTCCCATGCCCTTGCACCTGTGCGGGTGCAGGCACCAGTCTGGGCCACTAGCCTCGTTGCTCTCGCTCTGGGCTTCGAGCTCTGGAGGCGTGGTGAGGCAACAGGCAATGGCTCGGGCACTTGGCAGCAAACGAAGTCGTGACATGCCTAAGGCAAGAGGTGGCATGCAAAAACAGTAGACAAAGACATGACGTAGCGATAGGCGGTGGGTCAAGCGATGACACAGGTGCAATGTGCCTGATGGAGATGAAGTGATTGGGGATTGGGGATGGGGAAGATGAGCAATGACGGCTAGTGTTAGTATTTAGTGGAGTGGTGTGGGGATGTGGAGTGGATTTGATGTGTGACCATGAGTGGGCTAATGGACCAATCAGTAGTTGGCCATAAACATTATTTTGGGCTAAAATTGGTCTGTTTAGGTACTTGATAGCCGAAAAAAACATCGGTCTTCCAAACCCAAGACCAATCAATAGATCGATGACCGATCTGTCGGTCTCTTTGGTCTCGGTCCCAGTTTTTTTGTCTCGATTTTATCTGCCCACCCCTAACATCAATCCATTGGTGACCGTGCTGAGCGAGCTCTCTCCGTGCATATCTTTTATAGATCGGATTAATTTAAACTCGATAAGTAAAGAGTAGGCACATATGAATTTATTATACTTGCTCTAAACAAACGTTATAATCATTTTTGCTTGTCTATCTTTTATATCACTAGAAATAGCATGTGGCATCGCCTAAAAACGTAGACGGCATATATCATGCCCTTGGGTTGCAAGTTGAAGTGCACGTTGTGGTGGAATTTTCTATGGATGTGAGCAGAGATGGGAGGATGCACGTATCGTAATTGCAGCAGGTCGCAACAGACTTGAGATACAATGAAAAAGACAAAAAAAAAAAAAGGTCGGTCAACCGATTCTTACTATTAAACAACGTAGTAAATGGCAACCTTAAACCCTTCAGATTCCCCTCTCTACAGATCAGCACGATCGCGTCTCGAGTTTTCAGACTGTTGATACCCCCCATTAAGTGCAGGATTCCTCCACCCACACGGATCATCTGACCAACGGCAAGGGGAGGCTGAGAAACGGGTCATGCATCCAGAAACGGACGAGGCGGCGAATCAAAACGCCAGAGACGAGCAGATGCAGAGGCAGCCGGGGAAGTCACCCATCTCATCTCCGGTCCAATCACGCGCGCGCGATCGCTCGGCCGCCCTTCCTTCCGCTTTCGTTGTGTCCACCTAACGTCTTCTCGATTCCCATCCGCGCGCGCGGCAAATAGCACTGGATTATTTACGTCCAAATTGTGCATGTCCCCCTTAGTCTATTGTCAGTTGACAGTTTCACTTCACTGTTTTTAAGACCGTGAAACTATAAATGAAATAATCTCTCAGTGAAGAGTTTTATTTCATTGTTTTCAAGAACAACCATACTATTTAATTACTGCATAAAACTCCTATGAAACTAGCACTGAATGTACTTTAGAGGTTTTACCGCAGACATGATGAAACAAAAATGTCTCAGTGAAAATTTCATCCGATTTTCAAGACATTGAAAACGGGTTGGACTAGTTTCATGGTGATAAAACTAAGATCACTTCTCTCTTTTTAAATAACATACCATATCATTATATTTACTAATGTGACGTCCTATTTAATACCCATAAAACTCTCCTCAAACCTCTACTGATAATAGCCTTAATATATAATCCCCGTGAACGTGATGAGTAGCAAGCGCGCGCCCAGATGCCGCCCACACCGGATGCCTTTCTATTCCGTGCAGGTGCAGCTCTCTAATAGGCTACCTCTAGCTTCGTCGTCCCCGAAACCGATGTGAGATATACACATAGCGCACGAGGAACAGAGGAGAGAATTCAAGTTGAACACTGGTATCGATCAGCGCAGCCATGGTCACCAAGAATGTTCAGCAGCAGCAGCAACAGCATCATGTAGATGTCGTAGTGCCTGCGATGGTGGTGGCGGCCATGGCGAGTCCTTGCCCCGCCAAGCTCCCCCGCTGCGCCATCCCGCTCGCCCTCGGGTTCGCGCTCGGTATCGCGGTCGCCGTGTACCTCGTCGGGTCAGCGACGCCTGCCGTCGGCCCCGGAGGATCCCTCCGGCTCTTCTTCCCTCTTCCGCCGCCGGCCGCGGCGAACCTGTCGGCAATCCGGCAGGAGCAGCCGCCGCCATCTCCGGAGGTGGAGCAGACGACGACGATCAAGTCCCCGTCGTGGGACCCTTCCGGCGGCAACAGCGCCGCCGATCAGGCAGCTCAGCGCGCAGGGGTCGTCGTGGAAGGGGAGGAATTCGCCGCCGGTTCGTTCTTGGACATTGGCGACGATGAGCTGATGAAGCTGGCGGCGGCGGCGCGGAGGGAGGTGAGGGCAGGCGGCGGTGCCCCGAAAGTGGCGTTCCTGTTCCTGACGAGGTGGGACCTGCCGATGGCGCCGCTGTGGGACAAGTTCTTCGACGGCCACCGCGGGCTCTACTCCGTCTACGTCCACTCCGACCCGGCGTTCAACGGCTCCGATCCCGCCGAGGGCTCCGCCTTCCACCGCCGAATAATCCCCAGCAAGGTACGCCTACCATACTATACATATATTTGTATGACTTGTAATATAGAATTTTTAAATAAGACGAATAATAAAATCTATACTTAAAAGTTAATAACATCAAATATTAAAACTAGAAAATTAATATATTCCAATCTATTTACCTTATCATAACCACCATATTAACCAAATTATACCTATTGTAATGACGTAACTATCTCATATCCACCTGATTAACCAAATTAATTATCTCATATTCCACGTCGCCGTCATCATTGTGGTCTTAATTACATTAATTTTAGTTTAATTTCTTCGATGCATGATCTCGGCCGGGACCTTGGGCAATTCGTACGTGCAGATTTCACTCGAGACATTCACGCATCAGCCACATGTACATAGGTCCTGCAGTGAGTTCAAAACAATAAATAATAAAATAAATTAGGCCCTGCCTGGAACGCCGAATGCGTGCATGGCTTATTAACCGTGTGATGGATTCTCCAATGCAGCTTAATCCGGACATACACGAAAAGCATCCGACCGAACTAGGTGTCAGTGTCACAGGGTCGCTGCTTGATTAGTTACTGTATTTGACTATTGCGTCCTGGCTAGGTAAAGGTGTAAACCGATGCGTGGCAGTTGTTACTTGGCTCGCACTGCCCAAAGTTGTTAGTTGTTACTCCCTCCGTTCCAAAATATAGTCATTTCTAGCTATGAATCTGGACAAGTGCTTGTCCAGATTCGTAGCTAGAAATGACTATATTTTAAGATAGAGGGATGACTATATTTTGAGATGGAGGAAGTAGTTAGTTTTCAGACAAGCGAGGGGCGGAATTCCATAACTGTATGCGATGCTTATCCGGAGAAGCAAGGATCGTTTCTTCTTTTCTTTGTTTCCGAGTGCTAATATTGGCTTTGTTTTAAAAAAATAAATATTTTTAGAGTTATAGATATTAAAAAATATATAAAAATAAAATAAATATATTTATAATTGGTTAAGATGATAAATGTAACTATATTGGATAAAATTTAAATATTAAAGTTAGCTCTATTTTAGGACGGATACTCCCTCTATCCACAAATATAATTAAAATTGTCCACAAATATAATGATTCCTCAAGAACTATTTAACACATCAATTATCTCTTATTTAAATTTCTTCTTATCTTATCTAACATCATCATATCCTTGACTAATTTCTTATTCAATAAAGAGCACTAAATTTTTTTCTCCTTAATCTTAATCAATACTAAATAATCCTAAAAATACTTATATTTATTAACGGTGAGACTTAGTCAGCTATACTGCCTTTCTAAATAAAAAATGCTCCATTATTAGCAATTTTATTTTCAATAAAATACGGCTGTTTCTGCACATCCTGTTTGTCGTTGTCCCATACTCCAACATATTTGTCACGTGGAGTTCATCGGGCGCTTCCTCGATCTTGTTTGCCTCCTGCCATCTGTCATCGGGACGATCGGGAGGGTAGTGGTGTCTTCTTTCGTGCTGAGCACCTGCTAATCTTTCAGCTATATAGGGGCATTGCAGAATTGGAGTCAGCTGTACTCACTCCTTTTGTCTCAAAATAAGCCAACTCATAAAATTCAAATTTTATCTTATAATAAACTAATTTTTACCTTCTTACGTACCTATAATCCATAAATCAAGAAATTTTTTTTATCTCTTCAACATCTGTTAGCTACCATCAACCAATAATACTTTTACATCAATCATGAGTATTTTAGTCTTTTCTTCTCCTTATTAATTTTGTATTGGGATTTTAGGAATCTTTTTTAAGGACTGAGGGAGCATGCGCGTAGCAGTAAAAGTAGGTCGGTTGTATTTAACTTAAGAAAACATCTCTTGCTGATCTTGTAAGCTCTGGGCAAATTGATTCCGTCCCATATTATGAGTTAGTTTGGGTTTATTTTAAATTAAACTTTTTAAATTTCACCAAATTTTTATAAAAATATAACAATATTTTCAACATAAAATAAATATATTATAAAAATACATGAATGATGTATTTAATAAAGCTAATTTGGTGTTGTAGATGTTGATACGCTTTTACCAAACTTAAAAGAAATTTGACTTAATAATAAACCCAACGTAACTTATAATATAGAACTAAGAGGTATAATAATAACTTTGCTATTTATCATTGGACTAAAATCCCCTCTTCAAATTTGTGACTTGTCAGGCGGAGGGAGGGAATAGGGCTCTGATTTGAATTGCTAAAACATTTAAAACTTTTTGAAATTTGGCTGCTTTCAATGTAAAATTTCAAACTAAATTTAAAACTTCTTGACAGAATTTGGCTGAAAAAAAATAAGAACAACAACAAAAATGTTGACAATAAGCAATCGGCACAAATTGTCTGGAATCAAGATAATATTTGCCTACTTGCATAGACATTTATCATAGATACTAAATAAGCTAGGTTGCATAGAATCAAAATATTATATTCATCAAGATATAATAATATATTTACTAAACAAGATTGTTAGCATCTTGATTAAGATAAATATTTTGCTAACAATCTTAAGATTAATTAAGATATAATTGCGTAACATTCGTTATACGTATTTTATTTGTTGCGGTAGTGTTTAATTTATTGTTACATGGATATTTGATATGCACACACAGGAGGTTCAGTGGGGCCAGATAAGCATGGTGGAAGCCGAGCGGCGTCTCGTGGCGCACGCGCTGCTCGACCACTCCAACGCGCGGTTCCTCCTGCTATCGGAGTCGCACGTCCCGCTCTTCGACTTCCCTACGGTTTACTCCTACCTCATCAACTCCACCAAGGTGTACCTCGAGTCCTACGACTTGCCGGGCGCGACCGGGCGCGGCCGGTACAAGCGCGGCATGAGCCCCGTGGTCACCGCCGCGCAGTGGCGCAAGGGCTCGCAGTGGTTTGAGATGGACAGGGGCCTCGCCGTCGACGTCGTCGCCGACGACGTCTACTTCCCCGTCTTCAGGAGGTTCTGCAGGCGCAACTGCTACGCCGACGAGCACTACCTGCCGACGTTCCTGGGCATCTGCCACCCGTCGCGCGTCGCCAACCGGAGCGTCACGTGGGTCGACTGGTCCCACGGGGGCCCGCACCCGGCGAGGTTCACGAGGATGGAGGTGACGCCGGATTTCCTCCGGTGGCTGAGGGGCGGGACGGCCACGTGCGACTACAACGGCGGGACGACGACGGTGTGCTTCCTGTTCGCGAGGAAGTTCCTGCCCAACTCGCTCACCCGCTTCCTGAGATTCGCTCCGAAGGTCATGGGCTTTGGATGAGGGAGGGCTCTGCAGATGCAGCGAACGTTTTTATTTTAGGATACAATTCTCACATTCTTTGGTATACATGTACGTAAAATTTCATTTTTTTTCCTGGTTCCCTCATGTAAAGACAACACATGTAAACAGCACAAGAAACTGTTATACTAACCACACCACTTTGATGTGGCCGATTTATACACTTAAAATATAGAGTTTACTACACCTCTCCTTAATTACTGGGTTTGTCTTAAACAAACCACCCGTCAAATATAAAACAGGATCTCTCTTACCAATGTCGAAGTTGATCACATCTAAATAGTTACTCCCTCCGTTTAAAAATATAAGGCATATTAGATCTTATATAGTCTCCAGTATTATATTTTGGTCATTAGTTTCTTTTATAATATGTCATCAATAATTATAAAATTAACATCATATAAAAAATTATCAAATACGAATATAGTGATACTATATACATAACATTAAACACATATATTTTTAATTTAATTATTAATCAAAATTTTCAAACATTAAATTTATGAAAAACAAAGACGTCTTGTATTTTTAACAAAGGACTAGTAATTCATGGCTCTGAATGATGTATTTTTGCCAATAGATGACGCATGGGATGGCAAATCCTGTAATGCTGTCAGGCCCAGAAATTCACCCCGAAGTTCTGAACATTCATGTGTATAAAATCCTTATCCAGGAAAGTTAAGGTACACAATTCCAAGTTGCCATATAGAGTGCGTCTTACAAATAAAATAAAGTTATATTACAGAAATGCAGTGGCAAAGATAAACGAAGCCTATATACAGCTTACCAAGCGGGGCTTCCAATCCACAGGCATCTTGATGGCGAAGCCAGCTTAGTCCTCTAGTTGATCATCATCCGACGCGTACTCCATCACTGAGAGGGGGGAAAGGAGCAAGACTGAGTACCCTCCACAATACTCAGCAGATCACACTCACAAATATGCATAATGCACAGGAGTAAGGATAGGATAGAGCTTTATTTGCATAAAAGTAGTTGCAAACATTAGTAGTTCGTAAACAGTAAAAAGGTTAATTAATTGAACAATATTAATTCTCCACTGATTAACGTTACACCACGTTAACCAGGCCCAATCATCCACTTGAACTATACCAGTTCCATTAAGTCAAATTAATTAAGTAAGGGTGAGTCTAATCACGGTGAGTCTTGACTAATCGCCCATAACCGCGGGCACAGCTATTCGAATAGATTTACTCTGATCAGAGGTGTACAACTGTATCCACAAGACACAGCCCCAGACATGTTTCCGTATGCCGGTGCATCACCATGATACCCCGTGAGAGGCTATGACAGGACCGTTCACGCAACCTCTTCCTAACCATCCACACCACGCTAACGTTGCACTTGCTGATAGGGCACACCATATCGGCCAGGTTACCCCCTTGCGCCACAATAGATTCGGAAGCCGATCAACCCTACCCCGGTGTTGGCGAAACGGGACTGGGGTATCCACAGTCGCCGGGGACGCGTGGGTCTTCGGCCACGTCAGTTCCCCGGGGCCACGTCTTGCACGACTGACGACCGGCTGTCCGGGCCCAGGGCGTGCCCCCCCACGCCCGGATGCGTCGCCCCCGGCCCCGGGAGCGCCTCCCCGTGCTCGGGGGCGCCGCCCCCAGACCCAGGTGACAGGCGACGGGGCGTGCCGCGCCCCGCCACCCGGTAGGATGCGCGTGGATTCTAAAGACGGCCCCCCATGGGCCTGCTCCCTGCACAGTCCGAGACACAGCGACGTGCACTCTCACTTCTCAACAGGGTGCGCTGCTGTAGCCGTACACAGCCGCCCAGCAAGGGGCCGACCAGACCAGCCGCCCGCAGCGGGCGACCGGGCGACCCGGCATGCCTCCCGCACGGCTCAGCAAGCGGGCGTGGGCGACTGGACGTCTCTCCGGCGCGGCGCAGCAGGCGGCCACGAGCGTGCAACAAGACATAGCAACCTCTCTCTCTATGTACGGGGCACTGTGGACTCCCCTCGCCTATAAAGGAGGATCCATGCCGTAGACGAACGGAGGCAGCTGAAGCTTCAACCTTAGACAATAGAGATCTCCCTCTCCTTCCTCGAGTCCGGTCGCTGGTAGAACGACCGACGCCACCTCCAGATTCCCGGTGAGCTTCTGAGCTCCCGGGGCCCTCCTTGTAAACCAGAATACCACATTCATCTCTCTCTCTCTCATAGTCCAAAACACAGGAGTAGGGTATTACGCTCCGGCGGCCCGAACCTGTCTAAAACGCCTCCTGCCTCTTTCCCGCGTGATCTTCGCGGTTCGGACGGTCCGAACCCCAAGCGGACGGTCCGGACCTCTCTGTCTCCAGCTTGGGCCCCCTGTTCCCAAGCGCCTATCGATCCGCCTGACACCGACTCCGCCTGAGAAACAGCTCCCTTGGCCGAACCTCAAAAGGGGGGTCTCCCGACTTCCCGCCGTCGAGGCTTCGTCCTCCGACAGCTGGCGCGCCAGGTAGGGGGAGTTTCCTTTTCAGGTGTTGCCCCGGCGTCTCCAACACTGACGCACTCCATGGCAGGAGGCCACCGTCCGCGGGACTCTGATGAAGAGTCCGGCGACTTCACCCCGCCGGGTGGCGTTAGCCCGGTGGTAAGCCCACCGCACCCCCCGTCTTCCAGGAGACGCGCCGCGTGAGCCAGGCGGGTTGAGCTCGCTGCTCGGCGGCCTAGCAGTGCGGCCTCGGCCCTTTCTCTCTCGGAAAGAACCAGCAAGTGCCCCGTCGGGTCTGCCACGGCCTCATCCTTGAGGCGCGAGCGGAGGCGCCGCTCCACGGCGCGCCGCAACCTCGACTTCCAGCCAGCGTCACCACAAGGAGCTCTCCTGGCGGCGGAAGCCCTCCTGCGCCACCCTCCGGCATTTAACGGGGGCGGGGGCCGGGAGAGGCGCTGGCTAAACGAAGTCACCGACCTCATAGGCGCGGCCCATCGCCAGGTCACTGCCCACAGCAGCGCAGGGGCCAGGAGTGCCGACCGCGCGGCATCTAGCGCGGGCCGGCCCCCCGCCCCGAGTCAAAGCAGAACCCGGAGCACGGCGCAACGCGCCACGGCTCCGGCAAACAGCGGCCACGGCGACCTCTGTGACCGGCTGAACCGGGGGCGGTCCGACGAGGACGCCCGGGTCACTATGGAGCGACAGCGCGAGCGGTGGGCGGACGCCGCCACGCGTTCCAAGGCCCAGGCCTCCAGCTCCCACCTACTGAGGGGAAACCGCCATCCGGTACCCGAGCCCGCTCTGTACGGCTCGGGTTGCCTGGCGCTCTCTCCAGGCCTCCGGCAGGTTCGCTGGCCGGCCAGGTTCCGGCCCAGCTTGCCGGAGAAGTATGACGGCTCCGTGGATCCCACGGAGTTCCTGCAAATATACACTACTGCCATCCTGGCGGCCGGAGGCGATGATCGAGTGATGGCGAACTACTTCCCCGTCGCTCTCAAAGCCCAGGCGCGCTCTTGGGTGATGAACCTCCCCGAGGGATCAGTCCACTCGTGGGAGGACCTCTGCCACCAATTCGTGGCCAACTTCCAGGGCACCTTTCCGCGCCCTGGGACCGAGGCGGACCTCCATGCCCTACGTCAGGGCAGGGACGAGACGCTGAGTCACTTCCTACAGCGCTTCAGCCAAGTTCGCAATACCATCTCCCACATCGCTCCTCACGCGGTTATCCATGCTTTTCGCTCGGGTGTGCGTGACAGGCGCATGCTCGAAAAAATGGGCACCCGCGACGTCCAGACTACGGCTGAGCTGTTCAAGCTCGCCGATCTCTGCGCCCGCAAGGAGGAAGCCCGGGCGTGGAACGAGCCGCGCCCCGAGGCCCCTGAAGAGGACCTCGAAGAATATGGTGAGTCCTCACGCTCCGCGGCGCGTCGGGACAGGAGGAAGCGACAGAAGGAGAAGGCGGCCGCCGACGGCTTCGCCTTGGCTCTTGCGGGCGCCCCACGGTCCGACGACGCCCACGGGAACAACATCACCGGCGAGCGGCCAAGGGCCGCGCGTGCGACGCCTTCGCCGGCAGCGGCCCAGAAGTGGTGCGCCGTCCACGAGATGAATTCGCACGACCTCACGGAGTGCCGCGCCGTCCAAAGCTTGGCCAAGCAGGTCAAGTACTTCCGGCAGGAGCCTTAGCAGGCCAAGCCCGGTCAGGACGTTTCAGACGGTCCGGCCCCGGTTCGGACGGTCCGAGCGCGGGGATTTGGATGGTCCGATCCCTGGCCGGACGGTCTGGCCGAAGGCAACGGACAGGCCGACCAACGGCCCAGATCTGGGAAGCCCGAACCTAGGCCGCCTTGCCAAGGCGAGTGCGAGCCTTGGACGTGGCACCCGGAACAGCCAAGCCCGGAGAGATCGTCCCGATTTGTCCCACATTCCCGGGAAGCGTCGACTGTATCGGCTCTGGTTCTTTGTTTGGCTTTTGGTTTAAAATCTCTGCTCTCCTCCTTTATTAGAGGAACCGACTCAGTCCGGGGCCTCCGGGCCCGGACACGCATAGGGTACAACTACCCGGACTCCATCGGACGCGATGGCAAGCCCGGGCGGTTCGTCCCGACTCAGTCCGGGGCCTCCGGTTCCCGGTGTGATAGTCCGGACCACGCCGTCCTGTCAAGCAGGAGTCCGGGCAGGCCGCTCCCGGTCGAGGATCTTCTCCCAGTGTCAAGAGCTCGCACCCTCGCACGGGAAGCTGAGCCCGAACACGGCCCCTAACAGGCCAAAACCAGAGAGCATCCTCGCTGCCCTCGGTAGCGGAGCTCGTGCCCGCTCCTCGTGCCATGGCCTCAGGTCATGACACGCGAGTTGATGGTTGGGCACGCACCAATAATAATCCACAGGTAGCAAGCGTGGCGCTCGTCGTAGAGCGCCCCTCGCCCGACAAACATATGGCCTGGGACTTGCCTCCCGGGCCCGACTCTGGGGAGCCCGACCCCGGGCGGCATCGCCAAGGCGAGTGCGCACCTGGGAACGTGGCATCCGGAATGACCATCACAGGGCACGAGTACCCGGACCGCGTCGCTTCGGCAAAAGCGGGGTCCGGAGAAATTGTCCCAACATGGTCCATAATCCTTAGCCGGGCCCCCCCGTGCCCGGGCATATGTCGACCACGTCAAACCGCATGACAGTCCGGGGCCCCTGGGTCCCGGGTGCATGTTTGAGCCGAGGCACAGATTCCCGAATCCGTGCCCCGGGCCCGACACCGAGGTGCCGAACCAGGACGGCCTCGCCAAGGCGAGTGCAAGTCTAGGAACGCGACACCCGGAATAGGGCGCGATAGCCCGGACAGCACCGCCCCGGCGAGAATGCATCCGGAAGGTCGCCTCGCGCACCTTATTCGGTCCGGGGCCCCTGGGTCCCGGGCAAATATTTGAGCCGAGGAACGGATTCCCGAATCCGTGTCCCGGGCCCGACACCAGGGTGCCGAACCAGGGCGGCCTCGCCAAGGCGAATGCAGGCCTAGGAACGCGACACCCGGAATAGGGCGCGAAGCCCGGATAGCACCGCCCCGGCGAGAATGCTTCCGGAAGGTCGTCTCACATCCCATATTCAAGCCCGGGCCCCCGGAACCCGGCTTATATCAAAACCGTATTTCAGTCCGGGGCCCCGGGTCCCGGACACATATCGCATGACAGCCGGGGCCCCCGGGTTCCGAGCACATGCCGGACTCGGGCTCGCGAGGGAAGCGAGTCCGAGCTCCATCTCCAGTACAAGCGACCTCCAAAAAACACAATAGACCAAGGTACGAAAATATAAACATAATCATATACATATACAAATGTCTCTCTTTGTACCAGACAGGCAAAAGGCCAAGCGTAAGCACGAGCGAGGCCCTGATTGTACGGGGGGCGTCACCAGAGTACTTCTGACCGGACCCCGGGTGGCGACGGAAGGGGAGTACTCGGGGGCACGAAGGGCCCCCGGGCCCGGGAGGTGGCCACGGACGGCGTCAGAAGAAAACCGGCCTCTTCCTCGACCCCTTCATCAAGCATCGGCTCTTCAAGGCGCTCGCCGCGGTTGAGGAACCCTGCTTCCGGGGCAGCGGACTCGGCCGCGACCTCCTCGCAAAATACCGCGACCTCCTCGCGCGCAGCGAACGCACACCCCCGAGACGCGAGCCCGGCCTCTTGGACCCAGACGTTTTCTTCTGGGGAGGGTGTTTCCTTCTCCCGCACCTCCATCTCGGACTGAGCACGGCGGGCCTCGTCAGCGACAACCTTGGCGGCGCCCTCCAGTTGGACGCCGCGATCGGACTGTCCACCCTCCGATCGGACCGTCCGGACCACAGCGACCTCTCCGGTTCCAAAGAACCCGAGAGTGTCCTCGCTACCCTCGGTGGCGGGGCACGAGCCTGCGCCTCGCACTGAGGCTCCGAGCCGCCATGCACTGGTCGCTGGCTGTGGCTCCGAGCCCAGCAGCAACCCCACAAGTGGAACATACCCGCCGCGTTCATCCCGGGGCCCCGGGTCCCGGGCCCACATCGGACCCCGGCAAACAAGCGGCAAACCAGGTGGGCCCCACATCCCCTTGTTTCTTCAAGACATGGCCCTGTTCCTGCCCGGAGTTGTTCCCGGTCGAGCAACAGGGCCAGGGGCCACTGTCGGCGAAACGGGACTGGGGGTATCCACAGTCGCCGGGGACGCGTGGGTCTTCGGCCACGTCAGTTCCCCGGGGCCACGTCTTGCACGACTGACGACCGGCTGTCCGGGCCCAGGGCGCGCCCCCCCATGCCCGGATGCGTCGCCCCCGGCCCCGGGAGCGCCTCCCCGTGCCCGGGGGCGCCGCCCCCAGACCCGGGTGACAGGCGACGGGGCGTGCCGCGCCCCGCCACCCGGTAGGACGTGCGTGGATTCTCAAGACGGCCCCCCGTGGGCCTGCTCCCTGCACAGTCCGAGACACAGCGACGTGCACTCTCACTTCTCAACAGGGTGCGCTGCTATAGCCGTACACAGCCGCCCAGCAAGGGGCCGACCGACCAGCCGCCCGCAGCGGGCGACCGGGCGACCCGGCATGCCTCCCGCACGGCTCAGCAAGCGGGCGTGGGTGACTGGACGTCTCTCCGGCGCGGCGCAGCAGGCGGCCACGAGCGTGCAACAAGACATAGCAACCTCTCTCTCTATGTACGGGGCACTGTGGACTCCCCTCGCCTATAAAGGAGGATCCATGCCGTAGACGAACAGAGGCAGCTGAAGCTTCAACCTTAGACAACAGAGATCTCCCTCTCCTTCCTCGAGTCCGGTCGCTGGTAGAATGACCGACGCCACCTCCGGATTCCCGGTGAGCTTCTGAGCTCCCGGGGCCCTCCTTGTAAACCACAATACCACATTCATCTCTCTCTCTCTCATAGTCCAAAACATAGGAGTAGGGTATTACGCTTCGGCGGCCCGAACCTGTCTAAAACGCCTCCTGCCTCTTTCCCGCGTGATCTTCGCGGTTCGGACGGTCCGAACCCCAAGCGGACGGTCCGGACCTCTCTGTCTCCAGCTCGGGCCCCCTGTTCCCGAGCGCCTATCGATCCGCCTGACACCGACTCCGCCTGAGAAACAGCTCCCTTGGCCGAACCTCAAAAGGGGGGTCTCCCGACTTCCCGCCGTCGAGGCTTCGTCCTCCGACACCCGGGCCGACCCAACTCCATCACGCCCATCCTCACCATCGGTGCCTAGGAGAGGGAGAAGAGACGTTACAAGCCCAGCCGTTGCCCACGCTGGCTTGAGGAAAGTACAAGAATTTGCTCAAGGGGTTCCCGTGAACTGGTCCTTAATTGCCATGAGTGCGACCAGCAAAACCATATACCCATAGCCCACCATTTGAGACACATTTTAGTGACTTAATAGTAACATATCCAAAGATCTATTTTTCCGACATTAAGTCGAACCAAGAATGTAATTAATAATATTTAATTTCCAGATGGACTAAGTTGCTAAGCATGTCTAAGCATCATAGGAATAGTATTCTAATAATGTTGTTACCCAGGTGACAAGGAACAAGGTTTAAAAACTAAGGCATAGTCCTATCAATGTAAAGGTTGTAATTCCTCCACATGAAATAATAAAATTATGCTGTTTATTTAAATAAACAAAGCATTTTAGCGAAAAATGGGTACAGAATGATCAAGATTACAGTGCGACTTGCCTTGCTCCGGCTCGACGTACTCGGCTACAACCTCATAGTACACGGAAGAATTGTCTGCGTCCGATTCTATAACACACAATGCCCAAACAATTAAAATCAATACATGTGGCTAGTCAAACATGAGCTGAAAATATTTTTAATGGATTCTTGTCATTTTTCTGGATTTAATGTAATTTAAATGGACTTAATCGGAGCTCGTATGAATTAGTTATGAATTTCTAAAATTTCACAGTGATTTTCCCTATGAAAAACAATTACTAACTGATTTATTGCGCAATTATTAGTTATTTATGGCGTCACCCATGGGGGGAAACGGCGCTGACCAGCGGGCCCCACCCGGCAGTGACGCAAGGGCGCCGGCGCACGATGGACTCGGTCCACCGAGCCGGGAGTGGACGCGCCATGGGTGCCAACGCGGTAGCCACGCGGCCGCCACGCGGGCAGCCGGAGGATGGCCCCAATCTGCCACACGGCAGATCGGACGGCCCCGGGATGGCGGCCACATGCCGGCCAGCCCGAGTGGGAGGCAGCGGCATGCGCGCGACCCAATGGTTGCCGGCGGTGACCACTCAGCGCGGCGGCGGGTGCGCGGAGAGGCGAAACGGGACGGGGAAACAGCGGGGACCTCACCGGTGGCTTGTGGCGGTGAGAGGCAGTGCGAGGTTGACGACGGCGAGGTGGGAGCGGCGGCGACTTCGGGATGGCGTCGGCGATGGCGCTCCAGCGACGACGGAAGAACGAGGAGCGGCGGATGAGAGGCTCAAGGAGTTGGGGAAGACGGGAGAAGAGTTAGGACGGAGAGAAAGGGCACGGCACGGCGGGAATGGCCGGCCGGAGAGGAGACAGAGGCCGGGGCTCACCTTGCACGAGGGTGGGGAGTTCCAGCGAGTTTCGGCTTCCACGAAGCAGCGGCCGAGGTGCTCCTCGGCATGGTGGAGACGGCGGTGGTGGCGGCGAGGGCAAGCAGCGATCAGAGCGGCGATCGGAGTTGGCAAAAGACGGCAAGAGCTCGGGTGCGCGGTGGCGACGATGTTTGAGAGCACGGGTAGACGCGGTAATTTGGGGGACAGGCAGAGAAAGGGTACGTGGAGGTTTTTATGGGCTTGGGAGGTGAAATGGTGGCTGAATTTTGGACGGCAATGGCCGGCGAAGTGGGGAGGATGCGTGGTGGCCGGCGAGCTTGATTCGGCGTGGATTTGTGGGAGAAATGGGCGACTACGGTGGTAAGGGAGAGGACAGGAGTCACGGTCTCCGGGGCATGCGGCGTGGGCGCGGGAGGCGCGGGGGAGGCTACGGCGTGGCTGACGTCAGCCCGCCTCCTCCGGCCGGAGGCTAGGGGCGAAGCTGACAGGCGGGTCCCGCCTGCCAGCGCCCCTAGCCGGCAACGGGCAGCACAGCGAGATGGGCCGGGCCAAGCGCGAGGAGAGCGAGGCCGAGAGGGAAACAGGCCTGCGGGCGCTCGGGTAGGCCGGCACAGGAGCGAGCCAGCAGCCCATGGGGGAGGAAAAGAGAAAAGAAAAAGAAAAAAGGTTTTCTAGAGTGAATTTAATTCAGATTATCATTTTTGATTTATTAAAAATAGTTCCTGTGCTCTGAAAATTCCAATAAAAATCCTATTAATATATTTTGGCAAGAGGAATAAAAAAAATATTCCCAGCCCCAGTGATTTATTATTTTGCATTTTTCACCTTTAATTAATTTATTTGGCTATTTTAATTTATTTTTCTTGGGAATTTTCTCAGGTATTATTTTGTGTGGCTAATTTTAGGGTGTGACAAACCTACCCCCTTAAACGGAATCTCATCCCCGACATTCGGGTGTGCTGGTGATGCGGTGGGGATAGGCGGACTTTAGTTCATCTTCTCGTTCCCAGTTGGCTTCTTTCTCTGAGTGGTGGCTCCACTGTACCTTGCAGAACCTAATCACCCGACTTCGGGTTTCCTTTCACCGACCTCCAAGATCTGATTGGCTTTTCCACATAGGTGAGGTCTTCCTGGATCTCAATCTGTTCCAGGTTGGCCTGTTCTACTGGTATCCTCAAATATTTCTTCAGTTGTGACACATGGAACACATCGTGTATACTTGCCATTGCAGCTAGGAGATCCAACTGGTATGCAACCTCACCTTTACGAGCTAGTACTTGGTAGGGTCCCATGAAACGAGGTGCTAGTTTCCCTTTGGTTTGGAATCTGTGTACCCCGCGGAGTGGTGTGACACGAAGATACACATAATCTCCTTCCTCGAAGCTTAGGTCTCTGCGACGGTCGTCGGCGTAACTCTTCTGTCTGGATTGAGCTGTCTTTAAGCACTCCCGTATTATGGCCACCTTCTCTTTTGCCTCTTTGAGTATGTCGGTTTCGAAAACTTGGCATCCGCCTGTCTAATCCCAGAAAAGGGGTGTGCAGCACTTCCTGGCATACAGAGCTTCGAACGGTGCCATCTGCAAGCTGGCTTGGTAATTGTTGTTGTACGAGAACTCAGCATAGGGTAGGCTCTTATCCCATGTCCCTCTGAAGTCCAATGCGCAAGCTCTTAGCATATCCTCTAATATCTGATTGACTCTTTTAGTCTGACCATCGGTTTGTGGATGATAAGCTGTGCTGAAGTTTAGTCGAGTTCCCAGTTCTGCTTGTGACTTCTGCCAAAACTTGGAAGTGAACTGGCTACCCTGGTCGGATACAATCCTCTTGGGTACTCCGTGTAAACACATTATGCGAGCCATGTAAAGTTCTGCCAGTCTTTTCCCTGAATATGTTGTATGCACGGGATAAAATGAGCAACCTTGGTGAGTCGGTCAACAATCACCTAGATTGAGTCGTATCCCGAAGATGTGCAGGGCAAACCGGTGTGCAGGGCAAACCGGTGATGAAGTCCATCTCGATCTCTTCCCACTTCCACTCTAGGACTTTGAGCGGCTATAAAAGTCCGGCAGGTCGTTGGTGTTCTGTCTTGACTCGCTGGCATACATCACATAGTGCCACGAATTCTACGATTTCTCTTCTCATGCTGGCCCACCAAAACTTTGTTTTGAGGTCATGATACATTTTAGTGCTTTCGGGATGAATAGAGTATTGCATCTCATGAGCTTCCCGGAGGATTAAGTCTTTGAGTTCCTTGTCTTCTGGGACGCACAAACGTTCCCCCATCCATCCTATCTTGTTTTCATCTTCCGTGAAACCCTGGGCTTTTCCAACTCTCATGTTCTTCTTGAGTTCTTTAATCTCTGAATCATTTGCTTGTGTCTCGTGAACTTGATCGAAGAGTGTGGGCTAGGCCTCTAGGGCTGCCACGAATCCCTGATCGGTAATGCCCAGATTCAAATGTTCAAATTCCTGTTGCATCTCCTTGCACAATGTCTCCACTTGAGCAGTGTTGCAGTAACTTTTCCTGCTCAAAGCGTTTGCTACAACATTAGCTTTCCCCGGGTGATAGCGTATTCCCACATCATAGTTTTTAATCAATTCCAGCCACCTTCTCTGATGGAGGTTCAGGTTAGGCTGGGTGAATATATATTTCAAGCTCTTGTGGTCCGTGTAAATCTCACTGCGATTACTGATGAGGTAATGTCGCCAAATCTTCAAAGCATGGACCACTGCGGCCAATTCCAAGTAATGTGTCGGATAGTTGCCCTCATGGGGGCGTAACTGACGCGATGCGTAGGCTACAACTCTACCTTCTTGCATCAACACGCATCCTAGCCCTTGGAGAGATGCATCACAGTACACCTAGAAGTCTTTCTTGGGATTTGGCAAGATCAGGACTGTGCTGACACTAACTTCGTTTTGAGTTCTTCAAAGCTGCGGTTGCACTCAGTCGTCCAGACAAACTTTACATCTTTCTTCAACAATTGAGTCATAGGTCTCGCAATCTTCGAGGAATTCTCGATAAACCGGCGGTAATACCCCGCAAGTCCGAGGAAACTCCGCACTTGTGTCACTGTTTGGGCGGTTTCCAATTGGTAACTGACTCCACGTTTGTTGAATCCACAGCAACTCCCTGGGCGGTGATGATGTGCCCGAGGAACTGCACTTCTCTCAGCCAGAAGTCGCACTTGCTAAACTTGGCGTATAACTAGTGCTCTCTCAACTTCTCGAGAACCAAACGGAGGTGTTGCTCATGTTCTTCTGTTGTTTTTGAGTAGATCAGAATATCGTCGATGAAAATCACCACAAACTTGTCCAGAAACTCCATGAACACCTTGTTCATCAGATTCATGAAGAAAGCCGGTGCATTTGTCAGTTTGAAGGACATAACAGTGCACTCTTATAGCCCATACCGAGTGGTGAAAGCCATCTTCAGTATATCCTCTTCCTGGATCCTCAACTGATGATAGCCTGATCGCAGGTCTATCTTGAAGAAGACGGTGGCACCCTCCAATTGATCAAAAAGATCGTCAATCCTTGGTAAATGATACTTGTTCTTGATGGCCAAATGAATTAATTAAATATGAAAAATGAAAAATAATAAATCACTAGGGCTGGGAATATTTTTCTTTTATTCCCCTTGCCAAAATATATTAACAGGATTTTTATTGGAATTTTCAGAGCACAAGAACTATTTTTAATAAATCAAAAACGATTATCTGAATTAAATTCGCTCTGGAAAACCTTTTTTCCTTTTCTTTTCTCTTTTCCTCCCTCCTGGGCTGCCGGCCCGCTCCTGTGCTGGCTTGCCTGAGCGCCTGCAGGCTTGTTTCCCTCTCGCCTTGCTCTCCTTGCACTTGGCCTGGCCCATCTCGCTGCGCCGCCCGTTGCTGGCTAGGGGCGCTGATAGGCGGGGCCCGCCGATCAGCTTCGCCCCTAACCTCTGGCCAGAGGAGACGGGCTGACGTTAGCCACACCGCCGCCTTCCCCGCGCCTCCCGCGCCCACGCCGCACGCCCCGGAGACCGTGACTCCTCTCCTCTCCCTCACCCACACCGCAATCGCCCATTCCTCCCACAAATCTGCGCCGAATCAAGCTCGCCGGCCGCCATGCGTCCTCCCCACTCCGCCAGCCGTTGCCACCCAAAATTCGGCCACCATTTCACCTCCCAAGCCCATAAAAACCTCCCCGTCCCCTTTCTCCACCTTTCTCCCAACTTACTGCGTCTCCCCGTGCTCTCAAACATCGTCGCCACCATGCACCCGAGCTCTCGCCGTCTTTTGCCAATTCCGGTCGCCGCTCGCCACCGCTCTGATCGCTGCCTGCCCTCGCCGCCGCCACTGCCGTCTCCGCCATGCCGAGGAGCACCTCGGCCGCCGCTTCGTGGAAGCCGAAACTCCCCGCCCTCGTGCAAGGTGAGCCCCAGCCTTTGTCTCCTCTCCGGCCAGCCATTCCCGCCATGCCGTGCCCTTTCTCTCTGTCCTAACTCTTCTCCAGTCTTCCCTAGCTCCTTGAGCCTCTCGTCCGTCGCTCCTTGTTCTTCCGTCGTCGCCGGAGCGCCATCGCCGACGCCATCCCAAAGTTGCCGCCGCTCCCGCCTCGCCGTCGTCAACCTTGCACTACCTCTCGCCGCCGCAAGCCGCTAGTGAGGTCCCCACCGTTTCCTCGTCCCGTTTCGCCTCTCCGCGCACCCGCCGCTACACCGAGTGGTCGCCGCCGGCGACCATTGGGTCGCGCATGCCCCGCCGCCTCCCGCTCGGGCTGGCCGGCGTGTGGCCGCCATCCCGGGGCCATCCGATCTGCCGAGTGGCAGATCGGGGCCATCTACCGGCTGCCCGCGTGGCCGCCGCGTGGCTGCCGCGTTGGCGCCACGTGTGCCCACGTGGCGCATCCGCTCCTGGCTCGGTGGACCGAGTCCACCGTGCGCTGGCGCCCTTGCGTCACTGTCGGGTGGGGCCCGCTGGTCGGCGCCGTTTCCCTCTCGGGTGACACCATAAATAATTAATAATTGCGCAATAAATCAGTTAGTAATTGTTTTTCATAGGAAAAATCACTGTGAAACTTTAGAAATTTATAACTAATTCATACGAGCTCCGATTAAGTCCATTCAAATTTCATTAAATTCAGAAAAATGACAAGAATCCATTAAAAATATTTTCAGCTCATGTTTAACTGGCCACATGTATTGATTTTAATTGTTTGTGCATTGTCTGTTATAGAATCCGACGCAGTCAACTCTTCCATGTACTACGAGGTTATAGCTGAGTACGTCAAGCCGGAATAAGGCAAGTCGCACTGTAATCTTGATCATTTTATACCCATTTTTTTGCTAAAATACTTTGTTTATTTAAATTAACAGCATAATTTCATTATTTCATGTGGAGGGATTACAATCTTTACATTGGTAGGACTATGCCTTAGTTTTTAAACCTTGTTCCTTGTCACCTGAGTAACAACATGATTAAAATACTATTTCTAGGATGCTTAGCCATGCTTAGCAACTTAGTCCATCTGGGAATTAAATATTATTAATTACATTCTTGGTTCGACTCAATGTCGGAAAAATAGAGCTTTGGATATGTTACTATTAAGTCACTAAAATGTGTCTCAAATGATGGGCTGTGGGCACATGGTTTTGCTGGTCACACCCATGGCAATTAAGGACCGGTTCGCGGGAACCCCTGGAGCAAATTCTCGTATTTTCCACAAGCCAGCATGGGCAACGGCTGGGCTTGTAACGTCTCTTCTCTTTCTCCTAGGCACCGATGGTGAGGATGGACTTGGGTCGGTCCGGGGTAGGGTCGATCGGCTTTTGGATTCATTGTGGCGCAAGGGGGTAGCCTGGCCGATATGGTGTGCCCTATCAGCAGGTGGAATCTCAGCGTGGTGTGGATGGTTATGAGGAGGTTGCGTGAACGGTCTTGTCACAGCCTCTCACGGGGTATTGTGGTGATGCATCGGCACACAGAAATGTGTGTGGGGCTGTGTCTTGTGGGTACAGTTGTACACCTCTGATCAGAGTAAATCTATTCGAATAGCCGTGCCCGCATGTCGGAGGATGAAACCTCGACGGCGGGAAGTCAGGAGACCCCCCTTTTGAGATTCGGCCAGGGGAGTAGTTCTCAGGTGTAAGCGGCGTTCGCGGTCTGGAAGAAAGATGGTTGGATGAATCGGCGAAGGAGACGAGAGGAAGCAGGGTTCGGATCGTCCGTTCCGGGATCGGACCGTCCGAACCCAGGGGGCCCGAGCTGGAGGCAGAGAGGTCCGGACCGTCCGCTTCGGGTCCGGACCGTCCGAACCGTGGTAAGTGCGCAGGGCGCCGGGGAAGACGATGAACCAAGGCGCACAGAGGAGGCAGGAGGATTTATACAGGTTCGGGCCGCACGGAGGCGTAAAACCCTACTCCTATGTGTGTTTGGCTATGAGGTGGATGAATGTGGTATGGTGTTTACAAGGAGAACTCCGGGAGCTCGGAAGCTCACCGGGAACCCGGAGGTGCTTCGGCCGCTCTACCAGCGGCCGGACTCGAGGAAGAAGAAGGAGATCTCTGTTGTCTAAGGCCAGAGCTAACTATGGCTTAACCTGAGCTTCCGCTGCCCCCTTGCCTATGGCTTGGTCCTCCTTTTATAGAGCAAGGGGATTCCACAGTGCCAGGCATACGTGGCGAGAGAGATTTTCCGGTGACTTCTCCTGTGCTCCCGTCCGCCTGCGACGCCCATGCCGGAGTAGGTCTGCTGCTGCATGTTGTCGTGAGAGGATGGAGCGGTGAGATGTGACAGAGGCTGTCGCCCTCCGCTGCCATAGGGCAGAGAACCGAGGTCCTCTCAGTCAAAATGCCCTGACGGTATTGTTGGGTGCTCACGGGGGGCCGTCCTGGGACGTCCACACGTGGCAAGGCAGGCGACAGGGGCGACAGGCCCTGTCGCCTCGTCATTAATGTAGGTAGTTGGGGAGCTGGTCAGCCGAGTTCTTCGGGTGGATCGGCCCCTGGAGCCGTGGCGATCGGCACCTGAGGTCGAGTCGGTCAGCCTCGGGCCCAGGCATCGGCGTCCGGGACCGGGGGATCGGCACTCGGGACCGGGGTATCGGTGCCCGGCCCCGGGAGCGAAGCCGCTGAAGACGGCGCCCCGGGGACGAGCCCGGGGCCGATGGAGAGATGACCCCCCGGGGAACTGATGTGGCCGATGACCCACGCGTCCCCAGGGCATGTGGGACCCCTGTCCCATTTCGCCGACACCGCGGTTATGGGCGATTGGTCAAGACTCACTATGATTAGACTCACCCTTACTTAATTAACTTGACTTAATGGAACTGGTATAGTTCAGGTGGATGGTTAGGCCTTGTTAACATGGTGTAACGTTAATCAGTGGAGAATTAATATTGTTCAATTAATCAAACTTTTTTACTGTTACGAACTACTAACTGTGTTTGCAACTGCTTTTATGCAAATAAACTATATCCTATCCTTGCTCTATGCATTAGCATATTTGTGGGTGTATTTACTGAGTACTTGTGGATGGTATCAGCCTTACTCTTTTCCCCCTCTCAGTGGTGTACACGGTCGGATGATGAAACTGGAAGACTAGACTGGTTCTGCCGTTCAAGATACCTATGTGATGATTGAAAGCCGCCGCTTGGCAAGCTGATATATAGGCTTCGTTTATCTTTGCCGCTCGGATATTTATGTAATATAACTTTACTTATTTATAAGACGTACTCACTATTATGGCAACTTAAAATTATATACCTTGACTTGTCTTGGAGCAGGAGTTTTATAACACATAAATGTTCAGAATTTCAGGGTGAATTTCTGAATGTGACAAATGACATCTTGGGGTGTCGTGCATACTAGATTTGCCATGTAAAACTCCAGTTCTCTATTCACCCGTGCATCAACCCACAAAGGCAGGTGATGCGGATCCAAACAGATGCCCTATCTGGCTAAACTACTAGGTTTGTTAAACCCACCTTGCCACCACAAAATAAAAACGAACGAACGTAAGAAATTCAGCTAAAATCACATAAACTTGGTTGTTGTCCAGCATTCTCGATTAAACTATATACGAAAAAATCAAAGTACGAGGTAAGCAATTTTGCTTGGTGAGAAACTCGCGCTTATTGATGCATACACTAACTGCTACTGTACAAGACGGCGTTGGTATCCACCCCAACCCATTGGCCAAACCATGGCAAAAATTACGAATATACATACGTCTTTTATTTTGTTTTCTTGTCTTCTTTATCCTTCTCCACAACTACTGGAGCTGCAGGAATGCTGAACCACCACTCTCTTAACCTTCTGGTCCACCTCTCTGTGCTTGCTCTCCTTGGCGGGAGTGGTTCGTGAATACCTCTAGGAAACATCATCAGGACAAGCAACCTTGTGGGCACGAATGCAAGGCTCAGAGCCATCACCACCAACGCAAGTATAGCTCTATCAGTGGCCTGTGAAATATGAGAACCAAAAGGAATGTAGGTAAGCTAAGGGACACATACATACTCAAGGTCAGAACAATATTGGGAATCTTGTTATAACAGCATAAATTCAAGCTAGCATTTGCTAGGAATATGGCAAAATGAAAGGTGGCAACTGCTACACATGACTTGCATTATATGTTCCAATGTTTTTTCTGTGCTAGAACTGCAAAGCACATCGTTTGCTGAATAGTTACATTTATTAAAGCTTTCTGTTGTTTTTTTTTTTCATTTTGTCTTTGCTTGGATTCAGGCTCACTTCTGGAAAGAAAAATCCAAGTGAGGCACTTTTTGAGGTTTGCTTCATGTCACTAAGACCTGAAACGAAGTTGTCACGGTACTTCTACAAACAGACTGAAGTGCAATGTAGGAGGTAAAAGAAAGCAGCTGAAATCTATCAAAATATATTGGATGCCACAAGGTTCAGCAAAGTTCAGAAAAATGCAAAAGTTCTATCAACAGTTCAACATATTCATCAAACTTTTGAACCCCTATTGATGCCATCTAGCTTCCGATTCTATGAGCCAATCAAAAAGACTGAGAAGGTGAGACCAGGTCCAGCACAAAGCCTAGGTCAGCAGAAAAGGAATGTACAGAGAGTCAGAGAGCCACATATTAAGGTTATAGTACAAAGTTACAAACTGCAGTTTAGATTGGATAAAGCAGGAAGACTGTTATAACCACTGCGCCTAGCATTACTTCATATATTCTTTGGTGATTACTTTTTCCTAATTTTACTACTTTTCAGTTCAAATTTTCAAATCCTTCTAAAATTTAACAGATTACCCAACTGAATATGAAATGACCGTTTGCTCATCCAATTCATAAAATGAAGAGGGGGAGCAATTGTCAACTTCAGTTTAAAGATTAGGACCTCATAGCTCTCTTTAGAACAAGAATAAATAATAATTTTCTGAATAATGGTTGACGCAGAAAGAAAAACCACTTGAGCTTGTGCCTCATGATTGCCGAAGGTATCTTATTTAAGGAAAAAAAGTCAAATGGGACTTAAAAGTAACAGAAGCACAGAAGCATTCACTCATTTCTATTGAACTACACAAATTTGAAACATTAAATTACATGCATAATCTGTTAAGAGGGTTCAACTTACAAAAGGAATATAATTGGAAAATTTGAAATGGTCCCTATATGACCATCAAAGAAAAAAATAAATGGATGACCGAATGTTCATATGCTAAGTGTGTAGAATAATGAGCAGTATATCAGACAAGATGCATATGCTGTACTATGCTGCGAAAGGGCCTGTAGCCTAGCAGTTATGGCGCTCAAGTAGCACCTCCAGGTCCTGGGTTTGACTCCCCATGGAGCGAATTTTAGGCTTGGTTAAAAAAGGTCACTCGCTAGCTCTCGAAAACATGTGTTAAGAATCGACGTATGGAGGCAGCCCTCGTGTATGGGTACGGGGCAGGGCCTCAAAGCACATGTAAGGACCGTTCCATAGGGGCGAGTCCACGTGTGGGGGGCCAGGGTTTGTGGTCTTTCTCGACTGGTTTGGTTGAGGCTTCTTCTCCTTAATGAAAAGCTGTGGGGGTGGTCATTCCCCCACCGGTCAAGTTTTTTTATGCTGTACTATGCTTAGAAAAAACAAGAGTTGAATATAGTCTATCTGATTTCAAATGATTAGTTTCTATCTGATTTCAAATGATTAGTTAACTTGACCAATATGAATGCTCCGTGCATCTCTTATTGTTTCTTAAGTCTACAGACGAAAACTTCATGTTGTCATTATTATGGTTTTGAGCAAACAAAAATTGAACCATACATGCAAATGTAAACTACTACTTATCCAACTAAAGAAGCAAGATGGAACTCAAAGTCAAGATGTTTTGTTTTTTTTCCAATTTGTACACATTTCTAGTTGAATCTACATTATTTTGTCTTGAGCTCGCATATCATTATTTTCTCTGCATAGCATCATTCATCGACAAGCTAAAGTGTAGCTTTTGGTTTCCTTTGCACAATAAAATCTAACTCGATGAATGGCGCACACATATTCACAGTGCAATATTGCTAGCGTTCTTAGCCTAGGGAGCACAAAAATGAATGAACAGGGTAACTACCTAAAAGGATCGAAGAATAGAAGATACAGTTACCTGGGAGGGAAAAGCCAACAATAGAGCTCTTATCTTCAGAAGAACAATATTTGCATCCTGAACAAGCTCTTCAACTTTGGAAATAGCATTTTGAACAGCTAAGAGCTGCTCCATTGTGTTCATTGGAGGTGGGGATGTCACTTTGACCTCCATCATTGGTTTTCCATGACTAGTTAGTCTTGTAAGGAACATGAAAGTTGCCGAAAACAAGAGCACCAAAACAAGAGAGTAGACTAACCACCCCCTGTGTCAGCACAGAAACAGAGGGTTATTACAAATGTGAGGAATGCAAAATTTGTGTATTATGCATCACAAAAGAACAAAGGTTCATCATATTATGGACACATTTTAGGAACAGCAAGAATTGTAGGCCCCCCTTGGATTTCAAGGAAGATACTTTATTACAAAAAAATATCATTATAGATAAGATTATTAGGAACGATAGGATTCCAATGAGCTGTTCTCCACAAGGACTGTCAATCTGTTTGAATTAGGAAGAATAAACCTTCCTCAAGTTGGGCATAGTTCAGAACTCAGCACCAGTGGCTCTCTCAGCCAAGCCAGAAACACACTACCTCAGATTTTCTCTCATTCCCTTCCACAAAGCCCACAAACCATAGTTAAGAACTTCTTAGATGTAACGTTACTCTGATCAGTAGTAGAATCTATACTAATACTTCAACTAATGCTCTCATACTCTTCTGGACTTCTATATACAATTCATGGCCAACTGCAAGCCCGGATACATATGGTTCTAGGTTTGTAGCCCACCAGGTGGTACTGGGGCAGACATTTGCAGTCCACACTGATTACCGAAGCTTAGAATGCCTCCACAATTCCATAGGGTGTAGCTTCACTGTGGAATATCAGCTTGGGTACCAGAATGAAGATGTTGACAAACTGTCCCAGCACTATTTTAAACAGGTCCAATGCTATGCCATGCCATGCCATGTGTACATCATACTAGACATGCAAAAAGGGGGCTTAACGCACTGCGGACATCTTTCACAGAGGCATTGTCCCTACTTCTGACCCAGTGGTAGGTGTGCGGATTAGTAAAATGCCTTTTTTAAGTATTTGTTTAGTGAAAAGAAGTGGCAGATATGCATGCAACTTAGTAGAAGGCTGGTTTTAGCTTGTGTTATCCAGAATTGCTGATCAAAGACGAGTTATTTCTCCTACAGGGGTGAAATGTTACAGGCACATGCTGGGAGCCTGGGAAAGATAAGGAAGGTACTTTGTTAGAGATAATTATTACGAATGATAAAATCCTATTAACTGTATTTTGTTTATTACTTATCCTTGTAGTAATGTTCTGTATTCTAATCAAGAAGATAAACCATCCTCAATCTAGGCAAAGCCTCATCAGTACTTGTGAACGAGTGCGAGTGCAAATATGAGTTATGATAGCCAGTAACTTCTTAAATATACTGAACATAGATCACAAGTAGCAGCTATATTTAGTAATTTGGCCAGGGACAAGTTGGCATCTTTAGATGTAACTAGATTATTATGATGCATGGACACGGATAAGTAGGCGTGATACGACACCAGCACAAGGATTCACAAATTTCTGAAAAATGTCGATACAGCGACACATCTATATATCCAAATAAATATTATACATTTATTATTTCTCATTTATCAAGTGTCCGTCAAACTGAAGTAATGCACTGCTAGATATAAACTAGGAAAATGTACCTCACAGATGATCCATGACTCTTAATTGTTTCAGTCAACAAATTTAATATATGCTCAGTATTCAATCAATGTCAAAATCCAGAATCCAATGGTTATGGTTGTTTTCACCAGTTAATCAAGCGATACCTATTGAGGATGGATTGATGTCGGGCACAGCATTCAGAACTGGTGCAAAACTAGGCTGAAAGTGTCAGTGCAATAAGATGCTAGATACCAATGAATGAGTAATACTGTTGAATGAAGTATTCTTACTTTTTTGTAAGGAGGTATTGCTAGGCAATGTAACAAGGACTAACGAGAAGGTATTGTAACCCCAGCAGCCCTGCACCCCGACAAAAAAAATAGAGGGGTCTTTTCTAGTGTATGCCTTTCACCCTCAACCCAGTTTAACACTCCTATCCTAAATCAGGCAAAAAGATAGATTATGACGTCAGCAGCTCAGGAGAGAGAGCCGAGATCGCTGACATGTGGACCCCGTGCCATTGAGAGAGGGGGACTGGTCTACCGTGGACCAAGTTCACAGAAGAGGTTCACGGAGAATTGATAGTTGAGATCGGATCAAATGAGATGAACGGCCAAGATTGATCTGGGGTGACAGCCACGCAAGCGGACACGCGAGCACCCACGTGCGCGACACGTCAGACAGGAGGGCGGAGGTGGCATTGATGCAGCAGCTGATTGGAAGGTCTTATGCTGATCCTAGTTATACTTATATGATGCAGGAAGGCATAATCATCATTCAAGTGTTTGATAAAGAAAAGAATCATTCACACCACTCTCCTTAATATGAGGAGCTTCCTACTGTCCTACAGCACCGCCTACCATTCCACCACCGTAGATGACATCACTTTGATGGTGCAACTCAAATTCAGAGTATGGCATCCTTGAATTCAAGACAAAGGAGAAGCAGCAAGGTGGATGAAAAGCATGGGCACTAGTAAAATTTGGGGAGCTAGCGATTTATGTTTATATTACATTATATTAGTAAGTTGCATAAATTAAAAAAAACAATAGTGTACCACAGTTAAAAAGCATCATGTGAAATAAAGTAAAAAAGAAAACATCCATGAGAGCGTAGCATACCTGACAATGATATAAGACGATAACAAGCAAAATACCATGGACTTAATCGGCTCATCCCAAGATGCCAGTAACACCAAAAACCTCCAAAGCTCACTTACGGGAGATAGCAATTCCTAAATGCAAAGAAAGGAAGCATAAATTTGTATAGTTGCTAGGCATGTTTCAAGCAATAATAATATATATTGTGTCCAAAAACCTTCTGGATAAAAATAATATATTCCCTCCGGTCATAAATATTTGATGTTTAGGACAAGATTTGGTCAAACATTTTGAAACTTTGACTCTCAATTTTGTATTAGAACAAGTTTATGAAATCTAAAAATTTTATGATTCAAGGCAAATCTATGCATACCATTTTTGTTCTTTTTAAAATAAGCATAGATTGTTGATGGTCAAAGTTTCAAAACTTTGAGCAAATCTTATCCTAAACGTCAAATATTTATGACTGGAGGGAGGACATACACAACAATAAGAGATTTGCACTGAACCTGCATATAGTACTTTCTAAATTTCCATAAGCAAATAAATTCTCTTCATCAAAATTTAAATTAGTATGTTCACAACTTTCAAAACAAGTTGCAATATGGTAAGTTCTAGTTCATATACAATCTCTAAAATAGAGGTAATAATTTTAAAATTTTAAGTATCATGCAGAAATACGCAAAGGCTGGAAAATACAGGTACAATTGGGCAAATTTCTCCAAGAATATATATAAAAGCAAAAATATTACATTAGATAATAAGGATCTCAGCGAGGTCTAAAAACACATTTGGTGAAGGACGGTCAGAAACAAAGGATTGCCAATTACTTCTTAACAAATATCTTAGAGCTATAAACATAGCTGAATCATTTTACCTCAAATTTGATTTTTGTGACGCCCAAACTCTAATAGGCTAGTTTTGTTCCGAATAATTTAACAGATGAAAATGGTGCCTAAATCAATTTGGATATACCATCATTTGTTCAGAGTAATTTAAGAAGTGAAAAGGCTAGTTCTGTTCTGATTAACCTTCATCACCGCCAAGTTTGTGTCCAGGCCATCAACTTTGACTCCGTCAACTGTGGCTTGGGCCAATTCAACCTTCTTATAGTTGTTCATTGACTCAGTAACTACCTTCTGCAAGGCACTCATTTCTCCAACAACTATCTCACCAACAAAGAGTCTCTCGCCATTATTAATAGGTGATACCACTCCCAGATTCGACAGAACAGCAAAGGGAGACATTGAATGCTTTCCACTGCTAGTGCCAGGTTGGTTAACTTGAGTTGAACTTCTCGATGATATAGTACCAGCTAGTGTTTCAAGTATTACATCACCTCCAGGAAGTTTGTCACACAGATTAAACATCAAAAGAGATTCAAATCGATTAGAAACTGGAATGGCTAACTCTTCAATAGCTTGCAGCCGCAGAATGTTTAGTACAGCCTTCAAAATTGTTTCCTCTTTATCAACTCCATTTATGTCAAACTTCCTAACAAATCTGTGGACATAAAGAATTTCTGATATAATGGCCAGCCAATAGTCACGGCGAGAGTGGCCAGTCAACTCTGGGAATTCTATGATCACTGGTTCTGTTCTGCATTCAGCATTAACAACAGAGAAAAAAACATGTAACTAAAGGTGATAAGAACAAATCTATGTGCTAGTTATAAGGACGTCAGGTGAGGAAAGCACATTGCTACAATGTCATAATACAAAGGAATGAATAGCAACGATCTGTAAGTTAAAACTAATTAGCAAAAGACCACTACATGAACCAGCTATTACGTTTATTTAGTACTCCCTCCGTCCCAAAATATAGCTACCTTTATTTAAATTTTGTCCCAAATATAGGGCCCGCTTGATACTGCTCCTACTCCAAGGGTAGAGCAGAGCTGCCGCTCCACCCTCATAGTGTAATTTTCTGGAGCGGAGCGGCAGCTCCCCTCTATATTATCCAGGATCTTGGAAGTGTTTGGCATAGCTCCAGCTCCACGGGGCAAGAATCTTACAGCAGGAGCTGTGCCAAACGGGTCCTAACTACCTAGGACATGTAAAAGGTGATTTTTACCCCATTACCTCCTATGTTACCCCTATTGGGTCCCATCATCCCACCAATCCTCGATATCCGCACCCCACCCATACTATTATTAATTCCCATCACCCCACCATCTATTAATAAGGGCATTTTAGACCTTTCATCCCAATCCTTAATTTCCTCAAAACACTCCTAGGTAGCTATATTTTGGGACGGAGTGAGTATTGCTTATTTGCTTTGCTATGCGTGAAAAAACTTACAAAGTTGTTGATTTATACATAACAGCTTTGTCAAATAGCCGTGAGCCCCATGGACCAGTCAGCTCAGGTTTAACAGACTGCTTTAGATCTTCAGCAAGTTCATAAGCTTTAGGCTTATCATAGGTTACAACCCGAAGTGCTTCGAAGTAAAGAGCATGATCAGTAAGTGTCAACCTTCCTGTGTCAGCAAAGGGAAAGGCTGAAACCTAGTGATATAAAACAGTAACAAGGAAAGTTCAAAAAAAGAATATGCCAATATGTAAACAACAAGATTGGCTCCATCAATAAACCAGACATACCTGGCCATGTAGAAATCCCAACGTGTTCAAGTACTGGTTGAGTCGTCAATGTTCCATCTACTTCTACAATCCTTTCTCCTCTCTGAGACCGCTGGCCAGACAAAAGTGATGACTCAGATTGTCCTTTCATTTTCTTAATCGCTCTACATGAGATAAAACATACTCTGAGTCCTGACCTTATGAAACAAGATCCAACAGAAAGTCATGCTTGCATATCCTATCTTTAGAGAACAAAAAAGAGCATAATTGAACTTAGTTTGGAAATATATTTTTTTTCTTGATCGAGCAGGAGAGCTGCGCATCATTATATTAAGAAGAGAAGAGTCTAAGAAGGCTCATAATAATTGTTTCTGTTTATAGCAATCAACTGTGTTAGGACACTAGTCAATAGCGATCACCAGTTGTTGTATGCTAGGAAATAGTAATACGTCAGCACACATGAATAAATCATCCATTTCTGTTGTCTTATATGAATTTCACAAACCAGGATTTGCAGTACATATTGCTCAACATCCTAAGCCATTATACAAAAAAAACTGAGTAATCTCCTATGCAAACTCTACAAAATGGAATAATCTGCAATATAGGGAAAACATGTATGGTGAACAGAAAAAGGTTAAAAATGTGAGCTCCTTAACACATAACTAGGGTTGAATTTCCTAAATGGACTCTATATTCTTATTAGAACTGATATATCTAATATACATACGCAGAAACTTCACTATCTTGGCATGAAAATTAGAAGGTAAACAAAAGACAAAATGTAAGTCAATGTGTATGATAATTATGATAAGTAATACTCCTTGACTCCCTGTATTCTCAGACAGAAATCATTCTTAAACATTTGCATCCAAACATTTCAAACATTGACAACTAATAGGCACATAACTATTTTCAGATTTGTCACATAAATATTATATTATGAAATTAGAAAAGGCAGTTTATCAGTGCCTATTGCTGACCATGTGAATGGCCAAAACAACGGCAAATAAAATTGAATGGACAGACCAGTAGAGAAAGTGACCTGTCCAATCCTGTAAGGTACTTATCATATACAGGAAATGTAAGCCGGCCTCCACTTGAAGATGAAAGTACATCAAATAGATTTGAACACGTTACTACATCAGCGATTGTTGGAATTGCAGGTGCTATTCTTGAGAAAGCCTCTAAACTGATTGTGCTGTCTACTTCAACCTGCAATGGAAGGAAGATGAGATTCAATATGTTGAAAGATTCTTAAAAACCCTTAATATGAGAAAGAAACCTGGGACAGACTATTCTAATGCAATGCTAAAAAATTATATAAGGGTGTAAACAAAGGAAAGCTATCTAAGAAAGTAAAGAAAGGAAAATTTTTAACCTTAACAGTGAGCTGGCTTGAAGAAGAGGGAACTTCCCAGGCTAACATCATATCAAAAGTCAGGTGACGAAAGCTTTTGTCAGCAAGATACCCTGCAACTTGCGAGGCCTGCGCAAGTGCCCTCAAACAACAATATTCCAAAAAATTTCTTGCATAGTTTCTTGGCTGCTTTATGGAATCAGATGCTTGCATATCAAAGTCATTTTGTAGGTCATCCGTGGAAATGCCAAGTATCCTGAAATGTAATTAACACAAAAGGCAACTCATCAGCACCTAAGCAAAGCAAAACTGGCATTATGTAAGTTTTTGCATGAAAAGGGAATTGTTTTTACATGACATAACAATATGGAATAAGCAACATTGCACAACCATGCCTATGTGCTTAACAGAACAAGATCAAATGTAAACATCATATTAGTTACATGAAGCATAGGGTGCTCAACATGTTACCCACCAAGCTAATCAAAGAATTACAGGTCATTCACTCAAAGGACATAAATTATATTAGCTCACACAAGTTATTCCTTTATAAACAACCAAATATCTTAAAGAAAACCCAGTTCATGGAGATCTTAAACAGCTCTACAGTTTTGATTCTATACTATATGAGTCTGTGGTTCACAAAAATCCCTTCAAACAAGAAGCTACAGTGGGCACAACAAGCTACATTGCACACAGCAGTTCACGTTTGGATGCCATAAACCAAGCCCATTTTAGATCCAACACGAACTCACAGGCGCTACAGCACATCCCGACCACTATATACTCTAATTGATCTTCAAACACAGACTACCGTTGTGAATCATAATAATGTCGGCTGCTGATAAAGCCACACAAACAGCCACTTATTTGCGGATTTTCTCCATCACAGTGCCTTTGAATTAGACAACAGCAGTGCCAATCAATTAGACCATGCAGGAAATAAATTAGGAGCAAATCTCCATAGGCATAGCATTTCCCCTTGCCAGAAACTAGAGAAATCCCAAAGGCAAGGCAAATTGAGTAGAAGGCAATTGTGACACCCGCCTGTCTAGGCCATTACCGGGAGCACCGAGAGACGACGGTGTTGGCCTTGGGGGAGAGGCCGGAGATGGAGGCCTGCTTGCCGAAGGAGGGCGAGCTGTCGGGGTCATCGCCGTCGTCCACCGGCGAAGCCCCACGGCGGGGGAGGCCCCAGTTGAAGGAGCCTTCCCGCACAAGGCCCTCGAACCCCTCCATGAGCAGATCCCGCGTTCGGCTCATCATCGCCATCCTCACCTCGACAGGGAGTGGTTGGCGCACAGATCGTGCAGAGGCGGATAGGCGGTTGTGCCTTGTACCCTTCTTTGGTGTGGTGTGGTTTGCTTTATTGGCATCCAACTGCACAAATAAGTACGCACGGCCGTAATACTGCATGCCGAGGATTAAAGTTGATGGTTAAAGATATTTCATGTGACTATATGAGTAGTGTGTGGTAGAGTCTTCTTAAGAAACTTATGTGAGTTTGGATGAGTGTACAAATTATGTGAGCATACATTTCATTTTAATGCAACTATTCTAACTGTTTGGATGAGTGCACAAAAATGAACGGAATGGGCCTGTTCAAAATTTAAGGACGTGAGACTCAATAACCAAACTAACATGTGCTAAAAAACCAAAATTAACACCTGGAAAGTAGGTGGCGCAAGGCAGGAGCAGATCTAACGTTATTTCTGTTGAACCCCCAAACTTTTTGAGGAATAAACACACTGCTATTAGTACTAACTACAACTAAGGTTAAGTCAAAGAGAAAAGTTTCCAGATCAAGAAGAGAAGCTAGGGTTAAGCAAATTCGAGAAAAAGGTGTGGGTAGGGAGGGATGCTCACCGGGGAGCGAGGATGCGGCGGAAGCAGAAGGACGCCGGCGCCACCACTGCTTACAGGATGGAGGATTGGATATCGGTGCAGGCGGCGGGCGAGGAGGCGGCAGCGGGCGCAAATTCGAGAAAAAGGTGTGGGTAGAAGGAATGCTCACCGGCGGGGGCGAGCGAGGATGCGGCGGAGGCAGAAGGGCGCCGGCGCCACTGCTGCTCGCAGGATGGAGATCGGCGCAGGCGGCGGGCGAGCAGACGGGAGTCGAGGCCGAGGTGATGGATGCGGAGGCCGAGGAACGGATCGTCGCCGTGTGCGGTGTGCCCGTGCCCCGTGCAGTAGTACTCTCGGTTCTCTCAGATGCACAGGCCCACGAGGGTACGAACTTTGGCCCAATGGATAGCTAGAAAACCAGTAAAAAATTTGAAAATATTATTATTTTTTTGTGTTTTGCAAATATATACGGTCGAATGGGGGAGTAGCAAAAATATTGTTCCTCCGCGGTGTTAGGACGCGGCACCGCACGGTCCCATGGCTTCGGGAAGCGGCGGCGCACATTCCCGCGGCTCCAACGTGTGAAGCCACGTGGACACGCGCCTCTATCATGCAGAACGGGGGATCTCGTGTTTCCAAAGCGCGGAACCGCGCAGAACGGAGGCGGTCCCGCGGTTTAAACGCGTGGCACCGCGCGGCGAGGCGGTACCGCGTGCCCATCCTGCGGCACAGCTCGACGAGAAAGGACACCGGTGCCGCACTCCCATCCCGGGGCATTGGTTGGGACAGGCAGTGCCGTGTGGCCAATCCGCGGCACCGCAGTCACCGCTTGCGGTGCCGCACGTCCATCCCGTAGCACCATGTTTTGTGCCCAACGAAACTGCCCAATGAACTTCCACTCCACCGATGTAGCTAGCCACTCAACGTTCACTTCACGGTCGCCCTGCCTTCCGACAACTTAGCATGCGAGAAAAAGAATTGGAGTCTGCGCCATTAATCACAGTGTTCTATCACTTCATGTCACTTCTATCTATCTCTTTACTCTCTTCTCTACTTTCGTTACATTGCCTTCACAGGAATAAAAGGATGGCGAAGGAGGAGAGCAGCAAGGATTTGCTTTCTCTGGTCGCTCTCTTCAGGTCTATTTCATTTGGTCTTCTTAGCTCTATTTCGTATGTCTGCTTACTCCGTTGTGCTCTCTTTCGCATAAGAAGAAAGAAGGAGAACTACGAGAGAGGTGCAAGCGGTAGAGGAGGAATCAGTAGTAGGGTAATACACAGCTAATTTAGTTTAAATATTTTTATGAAGTATTTTTTCGTACGCATTAGAGTGAAATACTAGTTTTGACGTAAATATTAGTTTGTTGTATAAATATTCTCTCCGCTTGCTCACTTCGGCTGTTATTCGCATCCGAAAAAAGAAGGAGAACGATGAGAGAGGCGCAAGTGATAAAGGAGGTGAAATTGAGAACTGTATATTCTGGAGGTTAGAAGAAGCACTCAATGAGAGATCCTTCCACAGGTAATTAAGTTTATAAAATTTTATGAAGTTTTTTGTCATACGCATTAGAGTAAAATACTAGTTTTGACGTTAATATTAGTTTGTTCTATAAATATTGATTGTACAGTTGTATTTAGTTTAGGTGTAGTAAATATTCATCGATTTGCCAGAAGTTACTAAATTGTAAAATTGTAAAAATAGTATGAATGTACACTAGAGACAATACTATTCTGATATGTTGTGTATGTTGTAATACTTACGAAAATATTAGTGTAGTTATAGTAGAAATTATTTTGGGGTTCGAGCGTGTCACTCATTAAAATTACTGATTTGTAATTAAAAATGACTATTTTTGATATATGAGTCGATGTTTTGAACATCGAAAACTCGGAGTAAAAAATAAATTTTATGGCTCATTTAGTTTGAATAGAAATGAAATTAAACATGCATCCCGTTGGGTGGCTTTGAATGGTGGCTGGACGTGGTGCGGATGGGGGGTCGCACGAGTAGCAGGTTAGCATGCATGCATGCATGCATGCATGCATGCATGCATGTTTGGGTTAGTTTATAGAAAAGGTGTTTAGTGGGCTGCCCCAAATAACCACGCATAATGCACGGGGTCAATGAATTGCAAGTATGAGATATGTCTTTAGCGGTTTTAATAGTCTATTTAGCATAACAGCAGCACCGTTTTTTGGGGCGTCTCTATCAATAGAGATTATCCATGAACTTCACTTCACACACCAGTGAGGTGCATGCAAAACCAAATGCAAGGAGTTGTTAGTATTTTTGTCTCTGTATAATCTGTAGAGCCGTGATAATGAAGGGTTATAACCTTAATTAATTGATGGGAGGCAGGATTGTGTGAATTGCCTATATTATAATGCTATATACGCAGATAGTATGTATGTAGGAATATTTTGATGCTAAAGTTGACGTGCACGGGGTTAGGGAGTAATTAGCGTAATGAACGGGAGGACACATAATTAATTAGTGTAATATGAGACATGGATGTGCGTCTCATGTAAAGAAATACACTAAAATTTGTGTTACTAGAAAAATAGCGAGGTTGCGGTATGGGAAAGTATTATTGATCCGATTAGAGTGATAGATACGTATTGGAACTATTTTAGCTATGACTTATTATGTATATATTCTAAAATATTATATCGAATGGTGTTTTGGCAGGAATGAATGGCAAACTTTAAAGTATATTTCTGCGATGGGGAAATTATGTCAAACGAAATGGGTGTCAACTTGAGCAACTTTAGGCAGTGCATGCTTTACCACCCAAATCTGGACAATCTTAGAATGTTCGAAGTGTGATACTGGTTGACATGCACATTCTCGTTAGACCCCACTGTATGGAATGTTGATGTTAGGGTGGTGTGGAGCCGTTCTGCGATGAACATACAATGAAAACTAAAAGAAGTAACTAAAAGTAAATCGTGGAAGGATTGGTTGGATGGTTGCAGGCGCCGAGGATACAAACTAGTGATGTTAGTGCAAGCCTGTCCAAAAAGGGTTCGGATAAACAGTTCATTGGGGCAGGCTAGTAGGCATGTAGAGGCATGTGGTCAGATGAGCGGATGTGACGCTGAAGTTCCCGAATATTATTACGGGGACTTGGCCACTGATATGCAGAACCTGTGCATCCCGGAAGATGAATAAATAGGAGGGGAGACCAGGATGGAGCGGTAGCCAATAGGTGAAGCCGATGAAGGGGAGGAGGTTGCTGCCTTAGTCGAAGAAGTTGACCAGGAGGACAGACATGCTTGGGAAGACAAGGAAAACTTGGATGCGGAAGACGATGAGGATGTAGATGAGGAAGACGATGACGACACGCCTGAGCCTGCGTCGTGGAACCGTGAGTTGTCCGGGTATATTGCAGAGAACGAGTTGCACAACTCAGTATGGTTCTACGGCAATGGTCCAATCAATCTGGGTGCAATGTTTGCGATGAAGTCTGTATTGCAGAATGCAGTAAAGTCATGGTCTTTGAAGCTACAAAGGCAATTCAGGGTTTTAAGATTAAGCAAGGACGTGTACACCATTGTGTGCGAGATGGAAGGGTGTAATTTCAGGGTTCATACCCATGTCCCAAAGTACGAGTCGTAATGGGTCGTGTCAACGCTCGAGGAGCACAACTGTATGCTACGGAACATGAGGTCGTCCCATCGTAACTTGGCTGTAGCGTATGTTGCAAACAAGTACTACAAAGAAATTATTGAAGGGGACGACCTCCCGGTTCGGCATATAGTCAAGTTGGTGGAGAACGGTGAACGGTACACAATTAGTTACCACAAGGTTTGGAGGGCGAAACAGAAAGCGATAGAGAAAAGGTATGGCACATTCGAGGCCACATATGATACATTGCCATAGATCCTTGATATCCTAAAGCAAAGAAATCCCAATAGTTACATTGCTGTGCAAGATAGAAAGTCGGTGCGACCTCCAAATTACCTTGTTATGCAAAGGGTATTCTTTTCATTCGGAGCTTGCATTCGTGCATTCCAGTGCTCTAGACCAGTTCTGTGTGTGGACGGTACTTTTTTTACAAGGAAGTACAATAGGCAAATACTCACAGCTGTTGGCGCAGATGCAAACAACCAGATAATTCCGGTTGCATTTGCATTTGTGGAGAGCGAGAACTACGACAGTTGGCTGTGGTTCGTGCAGCACATGAAGTGGGGTGTGGTCCAACAACGAACGGCGATCTGCATAATTCATGACAGGAATGTTGGGTTACTAAAGGCAATAAAAGAGCTACAGGAAGATGTGAATACACCATACTACTGGCCGGAGCTACAAAGCTGATGGTGCATGCGTCACATGGGCGCTAACTTCCTCAAGCAGTTCAAAAGCAAGAGATTGATGAATATGTTCAAGCGGCTGTGCATGTAGAACCAACGGGAGAAGTTTGAGCAGCTTTGGAAGCAACTCGATGAGGGGACATCAACGCATGTACGATCGAGAAACCAGTCCAGAAGAGATGACCAGTCCGGAAGAGATGAACAGCACATCCCGGAGGCCCTTGAACCGATGGACGGTCTTATTACTCCGAATGGAATAAGACGTAGATCATCAAGGAATATCAAATGTTTCATACATTGGATTGAAGCAGAGCCAGAGGAGAAGTGGGCATTGCTATACAACACCGATGGGGCAAGGCATGACATCATAATTACTAATCTTACGGAGGCGTATAATGCAGTTCTACGTAAATTAAGACCTCTACCCATAACAGCTATTATAGAGGGCATTATGCACAGGACAACAAAATGGATGAGGGAGAGGCGTGCAGCTGTGATGGTACAAATGTCTAACGCACAGACGTCTTTCTGTACAAAAATGGCTGAGTACCTATCCAAGAAGGCAATGAAAGCCACGTGCCACATAGTTATACAGACAGACAACGTGCAACGACGGTGAGAAGTTTTATGCCACACTAAGGGTGGTTTTGGATCCTCAACCGGGGTTATAACTCAAGAAATCACCCTTGGGGATGAGTATAGTAACACATGTTCATGCACGTGCAACAAGTCAAAGCTTTTGCACCTGCTATGCACTCATGTTCTGGCTGCGTGCGCGCAAATTAATCTGGATTCGACAGCATACGTCTCTCCTTTCTACCTAAAGGAGAGAGTCGTGTAGGCATGGAGTGGGGACATACTTGGATTACGAGCTGTCTATCTTTCGTTAGGATGTTGCAGGCAAGAAGGCATTACGATGAGCAAGAAGCTCACTGCCGTGATGGACAAGATCGGAACACACAGCGTATGAACATAGATAGGGGACTTCTTACAACGCTTATCGACCGCTGGAGGCCAGAGACACACGTTCCATCTTCCATGCGGAGAGATGGCAATTACATTGGAGGACGTATCTATGCTTACAGGATTGCCCATCGCAGGAGAGACGATTGTCCTTCCAGATGCATGCGCACAATGGAGGGATGATATAATTGGAAGGTACGCTTGTATCATGCCTGAGAATGATGATGACGTTGCAGATTTCTTCTCTGAAGAACAATCCCACGGGCCGACGTTGCATTGGTTGAACCAGTTTGAGGTAAGAACGTGTTGTACTTAATAGTTCTAGCCTAGCATACAACAGATTTCTTCACTGACAGATCGGTATCTTTTGTAGGTGGGGTTCATGACAGGCGAAGTACAGGATTACCACGTGGCACTGTACTTGGAGGCTTTCCTTCTTTGGCTGTTTGGATGGGTTATGTTCACAAAAGGACATGGCAACTCAATTAATGCAAGACTGATTGCCCTCGCACAGCAAATTGCCCATGGCGACGTCGATAGTTTTTCCCAATGGAGTTGGGGATCAGCAGTGCTTGCGGCCACTTACTGAGGTTTATGTGAGGCATGTACCAAGACTACGTATAGGCAACCAGTTTTTACAGGTTGCTCGTTGTTGGTAATGTTGTGGTCGTACGAGCTGTTACCTTTCGGACGTCCCTATATGAGCAAAGCTGTAGCCGATCCGAACCTATTTCGTAACACCAATGATGATCGGCCTGCTTTCGGTATCCGTTGGTGCTATGGACCGGTGAGTTAACAACTTTTACTCAACTTGTTCGAGATGATTAGGCAATAAGTAACTTATATATTTTGCATTTCATGCAGCCATAATGGGCACATCTTCAAGTTCACAATGTCTACAACTACTTCACCGAGGCATTCGATCTGCTCAAAGGCGACTCAGTTATATGGTGTCCGTACACACAGGTTGAGGCACAACTTCGCGCATCCCAAGGACTAAGTCAACTTTGCTTTCGCGATGCTGCGTACTGGCTGACAAAGAAGATGCTTATCTACGATGTAACCGTGGAGGTGTATAGTCCGTAGAGGGTAATGAGACAATTCAACCTGTACCACGAAGTCCCCGTCCCGCCAGCTATTCCAGTTCCCCCAGTGTTCACATGTAAGTTATTGCACCTAGACATAGTAATTTATTCAATGTGAGTACCACTAAATGTCATGTTCGTTGCAGGTAGAAGAGGAAAGGAGATGGTAGCGTCCATCATAAACTGGGTGCGAAGATGGCACCTTGGGTAGCGTAGTGGCCACAGGCAGCAATGGATGTCGCTGAGGAAAGGAGACCGTACGACCACAGTACGTACGGTAAATACCTTCGTTGGTACAGCAGACAGACACGCGTGCGGCTTGTAGCAATTGGTGATCCAGAGTCTTCTGTTGCGGCCGACATGGATAAGCTGTATCCCATGCAGTCGGCGCTATCTGCCCACATGACGGTATAATGATATTAATTAAGTTCCCATCTCTAGGCAGTGTGTTTTAACTCATGGTTTGAACAAAGAAATATTTTGAGTGCAGGCTGATATTGCGGAGGAGTTGTACGAAGAGTCAAACACATCGTGGGAGAAGCTGTGGGATGGAATTGCAGGGTCAACTGAGAAGGTAATGGGCATTGTTGACAGAATGCGGCAGAAATGCAAGCGGATCATTTGGTTTGCATCCTGTAGACACGCATCGGACGTGTACCGTCCGACGCATAGATGGTTCACCGAACCCCTGCCGGAGCGGCCTTCAACCTCGTCTTGCCCTTCCACATCCGCTAGGCCCTCAACTTCCACGCGGCCGTCGGTGTTGGCGAGGCCATCGGAGAATCCCCGTGCATCGACCACGGATGTGGCTACTCCTCCTCCTCCTACAGTACCCCCTAGCTCCCAATGGCGCCAAGACATCGCGTGTACTATAGGTACATAATACTATGCTACCTACATATGCAAAATATATCAGTTGTCAACCGCTATAATAATGATTTTGTCTTGCATATAGTACATAGGTGATTCGTCCAGTACCTACAATGCCTGGCGGCTCATAGTGGCACGAAGGAATTGCGTCGTTATCAGGTACGGAGTTCATATTATATCAATTGTTTGTGAATTGATTCCCGTTGCTGTACTATTCAGTTCAAACCAACTGGTCTGACAGGAACTGTGCCAGCGTATCCATCCATCCTCACATAGGTAGCAGCACTCAGCGGCAGGGAGGGTTCGCGCGTTTTGCAAACCCTAGCCAAATGGTCCCTCCTATGCAAACAGAGGCCGGAAGCCCCCAATGGCATGGAGGGTTTACCGATACAGATCAATACACTGGTGCGTATCTATTTTATTACATTTATTTCGATTGCGCATCACAACCTCATTTTTCGTGACACTGCAAGTTGTTCGTCACAATAAATCGACGCTGCAGGTGGGGGGGGGGGGGGAGGATGTACCAGCTCTCCATGGGTGAAGGAGTCCAACCACCGGGCCTGAGTTTTATCGACTTGTCAGAACATGGAGACTGGTTATTCGGTGCACATCCTCCCATGCGACCTCCAGTAACAGGTAAAAACTCCTAGTCGTCTTAACAAATTATATAATGCACGTGCAGTGGTCTACTAATCTAGGTTGTATGACAAATAGGGATGTATGGCTACGAACAAATGGCGGCGTATAGGGAAAGCACATAGTCGTATGGTGACTCGTGTAGCTACGGTGGGGGGTCATCAACAGCACAATAGGAGATAGGACCATCGCAGATTGACGAACCACCTCCAATGACGTAGCCAACCCATGATTACGAAGCCGTTGGTGTCACCTGAGATGTATAGGCATGAAGGTCTACCCGCGAACGACGTTCTCCTGAGAGATTGTCGCTCTCAGGATGAAGACCCCCAGCAGGCATGAAAAGAAAGGGCAAGAAAAAGACTAGTGCTTCATCCACAAGTTTTGATCAGGACAACTACGAGTAGTCATGTTGTATCTTACTTGTAATATTTCTTGCACCTTGTTTAGTACTAAAACAAATTGTGAGCATCATTTCGACATGTAGCATATGAATAATTTGTTTCAAATTATTTCCGATGCGTACCACATTTAATAACATGATCGACATACAACTATTTTATTGTGCAATACAAGGGTCGTGGAATTTTGTACGAGTACGCCTTTGTTGTTTACAAACTATTACTAAAAGGCCGACGTTTGGTGACCATACCAATACACGACAAGGTTGGGTTGCTACCGATGCCTTCTCTGCGGTTGAACTCGGTTTCGACCATTCTCATTCTTCCTCTGAGTGTACTCCGTTATTGTTTCAGCCTTCGTAACCCTTCCGCCTTCGTAGTTTGGCTTTACAGAATCAATCCACGAAGTGAACCTACACACTCTTGGATTTTCCTGTGTAAATAACACTCTTTTAGCAATATTGAAAGCAGATAAGATCGTATGAAAGTACGAGCAAGACGTACAACGAAGTCATCGTCTATGTTTGGTTAAATAAAATATCTTGTCCCGTACGTCCCTTCTGCGAACGATGTCGTCACCTGGCATCGATCTTTGTATGTGCACTTTGAACGCTCAGACCATTTGGGCACCCCAAATGGATTGTTTTTCCAGTCTAAGCTAGCCACCTCAACTCGTCGCTCGTGCTCCTCCTTCGCCTGTATGTACTGTGACATCGTTTCAGGTTGTGTTATCATTCGTCCATCGGACGGCGATCTCTCCGTGTCAATCCGCCTTGTGAATGCACACATCCTCGGCTCTGCCTATGTAATGTGCAAAACTTTGTCATTTATATGGTAGATTAACTAACGACTACAGCAATCCAAGAAACTAAATTTACATCACAACTTACAATGAAGTCGTCGTTGACGTTCGGACAAATAAAGTACCTCATCCCCAAAGTTTCTTGTCTCAAAGAAGTTGTAACTTGGCAATGGTCACCGCATGCGCACTCAGGACGCTCCGTCCATGGAAGGAGGCTTAGATGATTACTTCTCCAGTCGATTCGTTCGGCCTCCATTCTGCGCTCGTACTCCTCCTTTCTGCGCATGTACTAAGCTCTTGTTTCTATAGGTGCATACCACCGTGTTCCATCAAATTGTGGATTCTCCGTGTCAATCCATTCAATGAATCCACACATTCTTATGTCGTTCTACAAACAAATATGTTAGCTATGTTTAAACTATATTGTACACCTAAAAAACAATTTAAATAGGTCTAACATACAATATATTCCTCGTCCTTGTTTGGTCACAGGAAGAATCTTCTCCCACGAATGCTCAACAACATGGCTGTTTCAAGTTGACACCGATCACCACAGTGGCACAATGGACGGTCCATCCAAGGTGGGATAAGTCCTTCGAACGGATCCCTCCTCCAATCAGGATGTTCATATCCCCATCGTCTAGATGCCATTAATCGTACCTGTACGTAAAAACGCATAATTAAATCCTGAAATTAGTGGTTACATTGGCCGAATGTCTGATATTTTGAACTAGCGAACAGAAATTTTATGTCATCAAATTCACCTTAGTAGATGACCTCACCAGTACCGTGCTTGCAATTTCTTAAAACAAATTCTTGCGACAAGAATTTTATGAGAGATGTCAACTGCACAAGTTTGAATGCTCAATAATCTCCTAAATATTATGGTATTGCAACACTGCATTTCCAATAAGTGTTTGTAACGAGTTGTGTGCCTCATCTGATCGAACCAATGGTTTATATAGGGCAGAGGATATTGACCGCAGCACTTCAGGACGACAATGCCGATAGCTTTTTTCCTAATGCACCGAAAGTGTTTTGTCTTCAATGCGCCGAAAGCATTTTGTGATTAATGCGCCAAAAGCATTTCGTCCTTAAGTGTGGTAATTAAAGAGAACAACATGATATCCATACATGCAATTATAGCGCGGGACCATTGATAGCCCAAAGGATGAGCACTTTGCCGGCCTATAAAAGGAGGTCATGTTTGAAAGAGAGTGCAAAATAGATAGTGGTGGTAAAATTAGAGAGTTTACGTACCGAGCTAAAGTTGTGAGCTTCAATATGTTTGCCCACTTTGCAAACTCAGTGGCTCTGTCTTCACAGTAATCACATGTGAATACTTGGGCCTTACTGTAAAATAGGGCCGTGAGTTTGTAAAGTGAGCAAACCTACTGAAGCGGAGGGAGAGCGGTACCGTGCAAAGGTTTGTAGCTTCATAAGTTTACACTCCAGGTTTTTCAAAAGACAGGGCCGGCAATTTGGAGAGGGTTCCAAGCTATCGAAAGTTTCAAATTTTATGTCTAGAGCAAATTTTAACATATTAGTTGTAATTTAGTCAATTAGTTGTAATTTTGTCAATTAGTTCGCACGGTGCCACACGGCGGGTAAGCGACACTGCTCCCGGTGCCGTAGCACCATCGACCCTCCCCCGGTGCCGCGCCGTCAACGAGCGGTACCGCTCCCGATGCCACGCTAGGGAGGCGCGGCACCGTGGGGCCGGCGCGGTCCCACGGTACCGCCCGGTGCTGCGCCCCGACGTCGCGGGTCTGGCTGTACCGCGCTCGAGGACCGCGCCAAAGGCTCAGTGCCGCGTTACGCCACCGCGGGGATGACTATTTCTGCCATTCCTCCGTTAGCGTGTATATATTTGCAAAACATGAACACAAAAATAATATTTTCAAATTTTTTCTAGAAAACTACACCTATTTTTTATCTTGCTCGTCACTCTTATTCTAAGATATGCATGTACTAGGGGACGCAGCCAAACATGGGCTGGCTTAGGCTGGCTCCTAGTACACCTGAGTTGCCTAAGCTCCGTGGCAGAGTATTTGGCGTGGAGCTAGGGGACTAACCTAGTGGAACGTGGCCTGGCATTTGGTGCGCTAAGGCGCCCAAGCTCCACGCCAAAGAATTTGGCGCGGATCTAGGGGACTAGCCCAATGGAACGTGGCCTGGCCCTTGGTGCGCTGAGGTTCTAGGCTCCGTGCCAGAGCGTTTTCTTTGGCGCGGAGCTAGGGGACCAGCCCAATGGAACGTGGCCTGGCCCCTGGTGCGCTGAGGTTCTAGGCTCCGTGCCAGAGCATTTTCTTTGGCGCGGAGCTAGGGGACTAGCCCAATGGAACGTGGCTTAGCCCCTGGTGCGCTAAGGTTCTAGGCTTAGTGCCAGAGCATTTGGCGCGGAGCTAAGGGACCTGGCCTAGTGGAACGTGGCCTGGCTACTGGTGTGCTGAGGTGCCCAAGCTTCACGCTAGTCTGTTTGGCACGGAGCTTGGTGTCTTAGCCGAGGCCGGGGCTTAGCCTAGGGCTCCCGGTTCCTGGTCTGCGCCAGGAGGATTGGCGCTGAGTTGCCTAACTTTCACTCTAGTGTAATTGGCGCAGAGCTTGGGGCTCACAATGGGTTAAAAACACTCACCATGCCAGAGGTGGAAAGTTGGCGCTGAGCCACCAAACCTCCATGCCAAGTTGATTGCCGCGGAGCTAGGGGCTCACAACGGGTTAAAAACTCTCGCCCTGCCGGAGGTGGAAAGTTGGTGCTGAGCTGCCCAACCTTCGTGCCAATTCATCTGGCGTGGAGCTATGGATCTTAGCCACGCTACACCTCAAGCCATCGTGGCCTGGCTCCTGGTGCGCTGAGGTGTCTAATCTACATGCCAGTTGGTTTGGCACGGAGGTTCACGCTAGGCCTTATGGTGCCGAGCTTGTTTATGTCATTTGGCGCTGACCGTCTACCTGCTATTTTATTGAACTAGATGCATGTCCTACCTTTCCTCACTCTCACTGCATTCAATTCGAAAAACTGTCAATAAAACAGCAGGGATACATACATAGATGTCAATATATTACACAATACAAACACCAACATCACAAATTACTAGCTCACGAATGTAATGAAATTCTCAGTCCAACGAGTCCGAATGCCATATCAAATGTTTGAAGTTATCATTATTACATGCCTTATGATATTTAAAATGGACAACCGACTAGATGATACAACTACTGTGTGTAGCGGGGGTACTTCCCCTTCCTCGCCACCTTCAGCCCTGCTTCCTTCGCACGTAGTGCTCTCTGCCGCTTCTTCTCTCTGTCTGCCTCACGGGCTTGCTTGTCACACCCTGAATATCACTTTAATTAAAATTATTATGGGTAAACAGAAATACAAGAATACACTAAAAGAATTTGTGAAAGTATTTGAATAAAATCCTAAAATTCCAATATTAAAAGGGGTCAAGTTAAAAATTAATTAATGCTTGGCGTGCTTTTGTATTCCGTAGGTTTCTGCGTGGAATATTTTAAGCATTCAAGTATTTATAATAATGGATTTTCTTTTTATTTCAGTAGATGTCACACCCTAATTTTCCCCCTTAAATATAGCCACCCAAAATATACCTAAGAAAATATCCCAAGAAAAATAATTTAAATTGGCTAAATGAATTAATTAAATGTGAAAAATGTAAAATAATAAATTATCATGGCTAGGCATATTTTTCCTCTATTCCTCTTGCCAAAATACATTAACAGGATTTTTATTGGAATTTTTAGAGCACTGGAAGCAATTTTAATAAATCAAAATAAATTATCGGAATTAAAATCCTTCTAGAAATTCTCTTTTTCCTCTTCCTTTCCTTCCTTTTCTCTTTTCCTTTTTCTTTCTTCCCGCTGGACCGCGGCCCAGTGCTGTTTCTCGGCCTGCCGGAGCCTACGTCGCCTCGCGCCTGTCCCCGCTCCTCCTCACTGACTGGCCTGGCCCGGCTGCCAACCGTATCTGCTCGCCTCGCCTGCTGACATGTGGGGCCGGGACCCACATGTCAGACCCATCTTCAACCTCCAGCCGACTCGGCCGGAGGGGATCGGCCTTTCCTGAGCATCGGATTTTTGCCCGTCCCCGCTCCCCCGCGCCTTGGCCCTTCATTCAAACGCCACGGACTGAGTCCCCGCCTGTTTTCCCCACCTTCTCCGTCCCTCTCGCCCACGACCACGGTTGAATCACGCCCACTAGCCGCCACGGCCGCTGCCCCACATCCCCGACAAAATCGGCCAACTCGGCCACGAACTCCCGCAGCCGAGTATATATAAACCCTCCCCGTGCCCCGTCCTCACTTTCCCCTCAGTTGCCCACGCCTGTCGAGTACCTAAACCCCTCCGCACTGAGCTCCCGAATCGTCACCACGCTCCACCGACTCCAGTCGCACGGCGCCGTCGCTATAGCCGTCACTGACTACCGTGCTCGCGCTCGCTAGCTTCGCCGCACCCGGCTACGTCCTGTTCCGCAGTCGGCCGTTTCGGATTCCCGCTGGAACTCCATCCTCTCCGTCGCCCCTCTCGATCGTCCCGCAGTTTGTTCGTGCCTCCGTCGTTGTTTTGAGCCACCGGAACACCGTTATCGTCAACATCCCGAACCTCGTTGCCACCAATCCTCACTGCTCGCCGCACCTCGGTGAGCACTCGGCCGAATTCCTTACCTCCTCCGCTGCTCGCCGCTGCCCTCCGCCGTGCCAGATGGTCGCCGGTGGTGACCATCGGGCCGTGCTCGCCATCGCCGGCTGCACACGCCGGCAAGGCTCCTTCCCGACTTGGTCTGAGCTGTCCGATCTGTCTCGGCAGATCGGGACCGCTCGTGTGCCTCTATCCACGGTCGCATGCGCGTGGACTGCGTCCACCGTGTGCCGCACTCTCATGTGCCACTGACTCGTGGATCCCGCTTGTTGGCGCCAGTTCCCCGTGGTCCGCTGACGCATTAAATTCTTGTTAATGCGTAATAAATCGTTTAGAAGTTGTTTTTCCATAGGAAAATTATAGTTAACTTCCAAAATTCATAACTAATTCATTTGAGCTCCGATTAATTCTATTAAAATTTCATTAAATTCAGAAAAATGCCAAAAATCCATTAAAAATACTTTTAGCCCCTGTTTCGGTATCCATATGTACTGTTTTTAATTGTTTGTGCTTTGTTTGCTATAGAATCCGACGTAGTCGACCCTCCAGTTTACTACGAAGTCGTTGCCGAATTCGCCGAGCCATAGCAAGGCAAGTTGCATTGTTTTCTCGATCATTTTGAACCCATTTATTGCAAATGATTTGTTTTAAATTAATAAACATGCATTATTTCATTATTTCATGTGGAAGGGTGACCTATATAAATGCAATTTTAATTGCTGCGACCTGTTTTCCTCCTGTATACCTTTGTAGCTGGGTAATAATATGACTAGAGGTTATTGTTAGGATGCTTATCTCAGCTTAGAAACCCTTAGCTCACATGGGGGTTTAAACATTCTAATTTACATTTATGGTTCAACTCAATGTCGGGAAATAGAACTTTGGATATATTGATGCTAAATTACTAAAATTTGACCTAAATGGTGGGCTGTGGGTGTATGGTTTTGTTGGTCATACCCATGGTAATTAAGGACCGGTTCGCGGGAACCCCTTGAGCAAATACTCGTACTTTCCACAAGCCAGCGTGGGCAGCGGCTGGGCTTGTAGCGTCTCTTCTCCCTCTCCTAGGCACCGATGGTGAGGATCGGCGTGATGGAGTTGGGTCTGCCCGGGGTAGGGTTGATCGGCTTCTGGATCCATTGTGGCGCAAGGGGGTAGCCTAGCCAATGTGGGGTATCCTGGCGGCAGGTGCAACCTCAGCGTGGTGTGGATGGTTTGGGAGAGGTTTTGTGAACGGTCCTGTCACAGCCCTAAATCTAAAATTAAGGTAATTAGTGTTAAGCCCTAGCTAATCCTTTGCTTTGTGCTAGTTGTCACTTTCTAAGTTCTATATATCTAAAAATCCTACAAAAATTCCTAAACCTGTCAGGTGATGTGAGCAAGCCCCTGTAAATTTTACATAATTTTATCACTTCAATAAATACTTCAACGAAATCCCTCAAATCAGCAGAGCTAGGAAGCTAGCTGAAATAAATTAGTTTATTTCTAAAATTCACCACATGAAAATGAAGACTAATTAGACAGAGCCCTTTTGCCAAAGTGTGTGCCAACATGAACCCTATCATCAGGAATTTTGGATTAATTTATCTCCTAAAGAAAACACATAAAATGACAAGATCAAGGCACTGGAGAAACAAGTGAAACTGCAGCAAAACTGGATCAGTGTGCCTACTTTGCATTTTCACCAAAGGCAAACCAGAACACTTCTAACCATGAAATTTGGTCAGCATGTTAAACACATCTTCCTCTACCTCCATTAATTTTCCCACAATTTATGCTCCTCATTAATCTAGTGAAACAGTAGTGTAAAGACTGACTGCTTGACAGCTAGCAAGACTTAGTTTCTGGAGTTTTCTCCTCTCATCTTTCACTGACCAGTGGACCCACAACACCCTGGCCCACCTGTAAGCTCTGCCAGTCTTGGGACAGTGAGTTTCACCCCATTCCTACCCACACCCTCTCTTTTCCATAGGAATTAACTCCAAGGACCCACAAGTCATAGAGTAAATCTAGCTAAAATATGGGTAGAACATTGTTGCCTGACATGTGGGACCCACCAGAGGCACTGTGGAGATGGAGCAGCTCAGCACTGCATGGCACAGGTGTCGCTGCCTCCTTCTCCTTCTCCCTCACAGCTCACAGGACACTGAGATAAGCACTGATCTGGGAAACCTCGACCATCTCGACTCAACTTCGCCAGAAGAACCTCCTCCTCATCCTCTTCACGCTCCACCGAGAAAACCGACAAAATCCCCAAAGATCACCGGCGGTGAAGTCATCTCCTCCGCTGCCGTGAGTGTTCGACCGGAACTGAGTTTCCTCTGGTGAAATCCATCCTCTTCCCTTAGCCAGAACATGATGAGCACCTTCTGATTGTTCCATTTTCATACTTGGTTGCCCTAGGATCGCCGGTCGAAGACGCCGTGCCTCGCCATCTGCTCTGCAGCGCCGCCGCCGGCGTCATCTCGCCGTTCCGGCCGCCTCGGAGCGAGTCTGACCGAGCCTTTGCGCCAACACCGTCGCCCTGCCCCAGAAGACCCCTAGCCGAAGGAATCAGGATATAGCGCAGTGTACCGGGAGGTCGACGTCGTCTCTCCTTCCTCTCGGTCAATCCGCCGCCACCGCCGATTCGTCCTCTGTGGTGAGCCCGACTTCGATTCTTTGCACCGTAGCCGTCCTCAGGAAGTTTGTAACCTGGTAGACACCGTGTCCTAGCCGCAGGCCGACTGAAGTGAACTACCGTCATGGAGCCGAAGCTTTCCGCCGCCACCGAGCCGTCCTCGACGTCGCTGCTGCTGCGCCGACTCTGCCGGACCCCGCGCGTCGCTTGGTGAGACTCCTAGAGCTCTAAGATAGTGCCTGCATGCATCAGTTTAACCAGCCCGAGCCCGTAGCCTCTTTTGTCTCGTCGGCCCGAAAAGACCCGCCGCTGGAGCTCGCCGCCGGCGAGATTCTGGTAACCCGAGGTGTCAAGAAGACCGCCCTTAGCTCCGCCGTGAACTCCTCTATCTTTTCTCTTTGGGGCCGGCTACAGCCGAGCCGCCGTTCGCTGTCACCCGCCGAGAAGCTCTCCGGCTCTATCTGCTCGCGCCCTCCTCTGTTTCACCCGCCGGACCATCCACTCTGGGAATGGACGGTCCGTTCTGTTGTCCCAGGCGCCTGACTCTGTTCTGTCTGTATGGCGCTCAGGCCCTACCTTTATAAATTCATATCTTGGTCATTTTAAACTCAGTATTGAGTGAAACCAATTTTGTTAGTTTTGTAAATCTGTGAACTTTAATACTGTCTAATAAAATATTACCACTTTTGTACAAAAAAATCCTATAAAATAATAAGAAACAATAATAACTCATTTTTGTGCTTAAGAACTTGAAATATTTATATAAAATCCATTATAACCCCCTTTTGAGGTAAACCAAATTTCTGTGAATTCATAAAAATGTGCTCTTCAATTTTGTAACATAAAAAGTGAGAACTTCTATGTAAGATTTTTCTCTAAAATAGAAATATCTTTTGTATACCTTTTTATGGCCTTGAACTTTATAAATTTTTAGAAAATTCATCTATTTGCTAAAAATGTGAAACCACTTCTGTTAAACTCAGAAAATTGTAAACTTACTGTGGAAAAGTTATATTTGATAAAAATACCTCCCAAAATAGGCCTAAGTAATTTTCTAACCTTTCTTTTTGTTAAACTTGTAAAATTCATATCTAAATCATTTTAAATCGGATTTCAGTAAACCAAATTTTGTCGGAACCAGGAAGATATTTATTTCCACATAAAAATGCTCACACTCATAAAATCCTACCAGAGAAGGCAAGTACTTATTTTTCCACTTAGAGTTCTCCTATAGTTTCGGCTTTTGCCGTTTTCAGCCTTCTACTTGTCATTTTTGTATCTCCCAATCCAGGGATGCAAATGACTTGGTTCTTTCTCCTAAAATCTTGTTAGGACATACCATACCTACTGTATTTATCTCATAATTAATTGATCATGTTGCATAGACATGTTTAATTGCTTCTTATTTGCATATTGCTTCTTATCGATAGATTCTGAGGATACGGAGTACGTGGAGATTAACCCAGAGCCTGAGTGTGACCCCTCGCTGCAGCAAGGCAAGCATCTAAGCATATTGAACCTATGTTTTCAATAAATTGATTTGTTTGTGAAAATAATATCTATATGCATGCTTCAGTCTATTTAAAATGGGAAAATGGGTAGAGTTAATATTACCTAATTGTATGCATTTCCATTCCTTGTTTATTGATGCCATGTTTATACATTGTCACCACTGATTAAGGACTTTGGGATACTTTTATTTTACCGAATGCTTAGCCATGCTTATTCTAGACTTAGCAAAATCCGATAGATGGAGCTATCGGTTCAAAATTAGTTGAATGCGAATAGATGGGTTAAAATCTGACAAGAATAACTTCTAATTAATATTTGAGAATATGTTTGACTTGGACGGATGATAGGGCAATGAAGGGATGGTGTTTCCCCGATGCACGTAGCTCCGTCTGGGTCGTTAAGGACCGAACATGTTGACGTCTATTCAAGCACCCTACGTACTTCCACACGCCGGGAGTGGGACGGCTTAACTCAGTAGCACGGGAGGCTGTGGCCATCTACGCCCGTCCGTCAGTCGTGAGGAGGGATTTCCGTTGGAGGACCTCGAGCGCTCCTGGCTGTGGCCGGAGGTGCCTCCCACGACGGTAAGCCCGCCTTAGTCATCACACACGCACGACTAAGTTGTCGGGGGCCTAGACGTGGTTTAGGTGGTTGGGGCTAAGCGTGCAAAAGGTTCTGTTGTGACCTCTAGTCCGCACTCAATGTGTAGAGTGTGGGTACCGGCAGGTACGAATCAAACTAGAGTGTAGCCGTTTGGCTTCTATCACATCGTGTGGGTAAAGATGTACACCTCTGATCAGAGTAAGAACTATTCGAATAGCCGTGTCCACGGTTACAGGACGAACGCTTGATGTGTTAGTTAGTCATGTTAGCATCCAACTTTGGGTTATGTGGTTACCATGACTTAGGATAGTCATGGATGGATGGGTTTATATAAGGGATTTTTAATGTTAATTATGACTTGGCTTTAGTCATGAAAAATGGTGTGCTAGTGTAGCACAATTGTTTGGGCAAGGATGGCCCATGGATGATGCTTAAAGCATGATTTATGCTCATTTATGTTCCATTTTCAGAACCATATACTTGCTGTCTTAAAATTTCAGATTGAGTTATTTCACAAAATGCTTATAGTTTCAAGTATTACTTGCTCAATAAAATCAGCTTTGTGCAAAATCAAATCAATATAGCCTTCTTCCTTGATGTAGAAACCAACATGCTTCCTTTGTACTATTATTATTGTGTAAGTCTTGCGGAGTACCATTCGTACTCACGTTGCATCTTTTCAGGTGAGGATAACGACGATGATGGTGTGATCTACTATTATCCCGCCGAGGGTGGCGAGGATAATGTGTAGTTGAAGTTGAGCTCTACCCCCAGTTGGTTGCCCTGTGCATGGGTTTGGCACCACTGGTTCTTATCTTTTGTGTTTATATTCCGCTGCAAATCTTTTGTGTCACTTTGTGATGAATTAGGGTGTGAACCCTCTATGTAATAGTTGTAACTCTGCTACCGTCTATCCATTTCTAGAGTACTCGTGATGTTTATCAATTGCTTGCGATGAAAGTGTGAGGCTAGTCGCTTTCCTGGGGACTAGCTGAACATGAGTATGAGTTGTGTATAATTGAGATGGTTGGGGGATAGCTATTGTGGTTCGAGTCCTCTGGGGTACGTATCGTGTTTGGTCGCCACCATCGAGTGGTTTGACGGGCGTATGACGGGGAGGACTGGCAAGCTATCCTTATGATTATCTCTTTTGTACACTTCTCGGCATTTTGGATTTGTATTGTGAGTGGGTAAAGATTATGGCAAGTCTGCGATGAGGATGGATGGTTACCGTACTTCTTTGGTTTTTATTTGAGACCCCATCCATCTAGATAGTTCGCGTTGCCGTAATAGTTACTCTTCATAATGCACTTCCGGGGTGCCCACAGGTCCTGTCACAACCTCTCACGGGGTGTCGTGGTGACACACAGGCACACGGGAACGTGTGTGGGGCTGTGTCTTATGGGTACAGTTGTACACCTCTGATCAGAGTAAATTTATTCGAATAGCTGCGCTCGCGGATATAGGCGATTGGTTAAGACTCACCGTGATTAGTCTCACCCTTACTTAATTAACATGACTTAGTGGAACTGGTATAGTTTAGATGGATGGTTGGGCCTGATTAACGTGGTGTAACGTTAATCAGTGGATGATTAATATTGTTCAAGTAATCGACCCTTGTACTGTTTGCAAATTACTAATGTTTGCCAAGGCTTTTATGCAAATAAACCCCTAGCCTACCTTTGATTCCCGTGCATGGTGCATATTTGCGGGTGTGATTTGTTGAGTACTGTGGGTGGTACTCAGTCTTGCTCTGTTTCCCCCCTCTCACTGGTGGAGTACCGGACTGACTAGGACCTTCAAGAGGACTTGGCTGGCTCTGCCGTCAAGATGCTTGTGGAATGGAAGCCTTCGCTTGGCCAGTTGTATATAGACTTTATTTGTTTTTACCGCTACATTTATGTAATATAATTTTATTCTGTTTGTAAGACACACTCTGTATGGCAATTTGAAATTGTGCACTCTGGTTTTCCTAGACAGGGATTTAATACACATGAATGTTCAGAATTTCGATGGTGAATTTTAGGCATTACAATGTTGGTATCAGAGCCGAATTTGACCTAGGACCAGCCAAATGGAAACCCTAAGAGCCCTCTGAAATTTTCATTTGCATATGCATTCTGCACTTGGAGTTACTTCGGGGAAAATTAGGAATTTGTTCTTGGATTGGGATAAAATCTTACTCTTAATTTGACCAAAATTTTTTAGTCAGGTCAAAGCTAGGGTAGAAATTTTATTCGAGAGTTATGGCATGGGTCTGCAAGTTTCAGGGAAAACATTGATTATCGGGGTTATGTACGATTTTAAGCATGCATAAAATATTTTTACATGCTTTGCCATTCTTATTTAAAATTAATTTGCTACTATATGGTTCTATTATACTAACACGTCGGATTTCCAATAAAGTTTATATGTAAAATTATTTCATGCATAAAATTGTTGTTTATTTCTAAATTATTTATTGTTCACCTTATTTGGATCTGAGCATACATTGATTCCCCTCCTTGCCTTCTATAGATGGACAGCCTCCCCAACCAGCGCGGTGCAGACATGGGTGGTTTTGTGGAAGAACTTCATATGATGAGTTTCACTTTGGGGTACAGCCACGCCCTGGAGTATACCGCCATGGGGCCTTTGGAGGGTGAGCTTTCTCACCATGTTCGCTTGGAGTTGCCAGGCGAACTATACCTCCTACCATCTATGGAGGTCGAGATCGGCGGGCGCACCTACGACCACACCTGCCAGGAGGCGGCTTTCCGTTTGATTGGAGAGAGCTACGCCGAAAACACCTCTCTACCCTCCGCACCACCGCCTATCGCTACCTCCCTAGCCGGGCTCACTACCAGGTCTACAACACCTTTCAACCGGCTGACGACAAGAACGATGCCACCATCGTCCACATGAGGCGGGCACTGTGGGCCATGGACTACATGCATGCCAACTGGGTGCGTCCAGCCCAAGACCGGGAGGATGCCAACAGGATAACCATCATTGGTCTCCAGAACCGGATCGACTGTCTGAAGAAGGAGGTTGCGGAGTTGAAGGGACAGCCGCCACCCGGTGGGGCCATGATTCGTTTGACCCCGAGGAAGAGGACCCTTCCTCCGGTGCCTGTTCAGTTGGCCCCCAAAAACGGGCCACACGCACCACCGCCACCAGCGCCAGCTCCAGCACTAGCTCCAGCTCCAGCACCAGCGCCATCACCAACTGGCGGCAGGATCAGCGCGTCGACGAGCGACAACAGCTCTCAGGGAGGCACCAGCATCCACGGGGGCTTCACTTCCACCGACGACAACAGCTCCCTCAGAGGATCCCGTACCCGCAGCGAGGCCAGTTCGTTGGCTTAGGGTAGTGAGGACTACGTGAGCGGATCCAGGAGCCGCACTGACGACGAGGTGGGCGACGAGCAGGAGCTGGAGTACAACTCGGATGACCACAGGAGCCGTTCAGAGCACTAGGCATGTCATCCTTAGCTTTAACGTTTTTCTAGTTTGATTCCATATTTAGTTGTAATGTCATCATGTTTGCTTTGGGGTAGTTGGTGGTTCATACCGTCTGTTGTGGTATGGCCGCCTCAGTCAGGAGTTGAATTGCTTTTGTTATGTTTCCAAACTATGCACTTCAGTTAATTTAATCCAGGCACTTAATTACCACTCCCGTTTCTGAGCCACCTGTTTTTCTCCTTCCCTCCCATTTCCATCTCCCCCTTCAGATGGTGAATACCAGGAATGGTAACCGCGCTGCCAGCAATGCCAGCGCGACGAATCAACAGGATGGAGCACCACAGTACAACGGGGCTCCCCAACACATGCCACCTCCTCTACCTGAGAACCCGACGCTTGCACAGGTTCTGGCCAACCAGAACCAGATGTTGGCAATCATGATGTAGCAGATGTAGCAAAACAATCTGCAACAGCAGCACCAGCAACCTCACATCTCAGCCATCGCTCCTTAGTCAAAGCTGCCTGAATTCTTGAGGGTCAGGCCGCCAACCTTCTCTAGCACCACCAACCCCATGGACGCCAACGACTGGCTGTTGGCAATCGAGAAGAAGCTCAATCTCCTCCTATGCAACGACCAAGAAAAGGTCACCTTCGCCACGCACCAGCTCTAGGGTCCCGCCTTAGCTTGGTGGGACAACTTCCTCATGACCCGCACCGCCACAACGGAGGTCACTTGGGCAGAATTCTACCACAACTTCTGGAAGTCTTAGATTCCAGCCGGTATTGTGGCACAGAAGAAGAGAGAGTTCAGGGACCTGGTACAGGGAAACAAGACAGTCACGGAGTATCTCCATGACTTCAACCACTTGGCACGTTACGCGCCCGAGGATGTCCGCACAGATGCGGAGAGGCAGGAGAAGTTCCTGGAGGGACTCGACAACGAGCTGACCAACCAGCTTCTCTCCAATGACTACCCTGTCTTCGAGAAGTTGGTGGACAAGGCGATCCGCCAGGAAAATCAGCGCAACAAGATGGACCGGAAGCAGAAGGCGGCCCAATTCCGAGCCCACTAGGGGCAGCACCAGAGGCCAAGGGTGAAGCTGGGGCATTGTGGCGCCCGCGGGAGGGCCCACAATGTGCACACAGTACCCGATCCTTGGATTAGTAGTCGGATACGCACATAGTCATCGGTGATACAACTCAGAGTACAACATATACATATCAGAGTACATACATATATAATACAAAGGTTTCCATCCAGGACAGGCCCCGGATAGACAAAAGCAACAACAGGGTAAACTAGCGAGAACAACACAGATAGGACGGAAGCAGGGAGAAACTACTCGGCAAAAGAACACAGCTACACCACAGGCTTGGTTGGGAACTAGGCTCGAAACCTTAGAAGTCCTCGTAGTCGGCTTGGTCTTGGAAGAACTCGGCGGCAGTCAGGTCTTCGTCTTCTTCTTCGAGACCTACTAAACATATATATGAACAAGGGTGAGTACTGTCGTACTCCGCAAGCCAGGAAAAGATGCCATGTCAGCTGGACAAAGGGGGGGGGCTAAGAGTTTCATTTGCGAAAGACTGCTTTTAGAAACATTTTTACTTGTCAAAATGCTAGTGTGTCAAGTTGTAGTTGTCGGAAAGAGGCTCACACCTCGATCCATTCCGCAAGTTGCTTTTCAACAACTCGCCACTTAATGAATCATAATCTTCCATTTTCACATTAGATTAACACCCGAGTGGCTCCGACCACTCCATTGGGTCTACTGTTTCCCAAGTGGCTACAACCATCCGTTGACCCTGAGACTCGGCTACAACCAAATCTCAGCTATCTCTTTTAGCACTTTCTGGCTACAACCGGTTATATCCGCTATACTGGCTACAACCAGTTAGCTCAAATTTTTGATGCCCTGGCTACAACCCGGGAGCATGCTCTTTATCGTCTTCTGGCTACAACCCGAAGACTTATCTCCTGATTACTTTTCACACTCTTGCTTATGGTGCTTCAACACCCCGGGTCACACAGACCCGTTTCTGGCCACACAGGCCTTCCGTTTGCTTACTCGGCAAACTCTGGTCACGATTCCCTTCCCATAGATCAGCTTCACAAACCACTGGCAAACAAATCTACGCTATGGGAATCACCTTACATCGCCCTTAACCGTGGGCACGGCTGTTCGAACAGTTCAGCTAAAACTCTGCAGAGGGTGCACGCTTTACCCAAACGACACAAAACTTACACCGAGTACTGGCCTGTACCGGAAGTTTGTGACAAGGCCATTTCCAAAGCCAGTCTAGGGTTATCTAATGCCAGCAGAAGGATCCACGCAGGATCAATACTTCAAGTCGGCTACAACCACCATCAGCACCAGGGCCCACAAGCCACAACTCAGATGAGTCCACTCCAGTCGGCACCAGACTTTCCTAAACCTACAATTTACTCGGCCAGGGGCAGCCCATACTACCCGTTTGGTCGCACTGTAAAATGCTCGGATGAAATTCCCAAAGGAAACGGTCCTTATTGACAATACATAGCCAGGCCACACAGGCGCTGACCCTGTACCTTAAGGTTTTCCCAAACTTTTACTTGTTTCACAAACACGCCGATACACAGAGTACCGGGTTTTCAAACAATTGAGTAAAAACCCATATTTCCCAACGACAAACAACGATGCAGGGCTAAGCATTCTACTCGGCAATCGTACCCAACGGATATGATGCCAACGTGCCATTTGTGGGGTTTTCAAGGAAGAAATACATCAAAGTCCTACCAAAATAAGTGCGACTACTAGGTAAGTCCATCGGTTTGCGCTTGCAGACCGAGGCCAAACAATTTACAGTGTAAACTAAGCATGCATATTTTGCAAACAACATAATTTTGCATATATAGGAGACAATATGGTCAAAGGGGCTTGCCTTGCTCCAGAGAAGGATCTTCCTCGGCGAAGACGGCTTTTGGATCGTCCTCCGGTTCAGGCTCTAGACAAGCAGAAAAGACAACCACTGATAAGCTGGAAAGAGATAAAACACTTAGGGAAAGAACGCTGCAGGAGTCGACTACAGAAGGGTAGCAGTCGGCAGAGATAGTTGGCGAACCGGGCAACAAGGCTCACCGGTTAGGAACTCCGGGCGAAGCAGCAAACAGCGGCGAGGGAGCTCGGGAAATAGGGAACAGCTCCGACGATGGGGATAAAGAAGACAATGATTTAGCAGAGATGGCCGGGTTGCAAAACAAGGGAAAAGAGAAAGCATGGATGCTCACTTATAGCCGGCGCGTGAGGCAAGGGCGCGTCGACGCAGGGCGATGGAGAAAAGGAGTCAAGAGAAGCTGTCAAGGCGATAAGATGTTGAGATAGGGATTGACTTTGGAGCTGGGCGTGGCCGGTGGAGTTGGTAGACACTGTAGCGGCGATAAGACACTAAGGTCGTAGGAAGGACGGGTTGGAGGAGCCTCACTGACAGAGCTGCTGACTAACCACTGGTCCAAGCGATGCAGCGGGGTATTGTCCTCTGGTCTGAACGATGCTGCGAGCAGGTGAAAGCTGGTTACTTCTCCACGTCGGTGGTCGGCGTCCATCGAGAGGGGCGCAACTGGGTGAGATGATAAGGCAACGGGGAGATTACCAAAGTAGTCGGCAACTTCACAAGGTTACTCGGTAGCAAAGGTGGCTGAGTGACACAAGGGAAAAAGGCAAGACACAGGAACTGAGTAGGAATCTACTCGGCACAAGGGAAAAAGGTAGTCGGCTGGCCAGGGAGAGAAAAACTGGGGCACAGCTGAACGGGATAGGAGAGGAGTTCGAACTCGGGAAAACGAATTTCAACAGGGAAAAGAGAACGGGTCGTTACAGGCATCAGGGTGGACCTTCCACCATGATTGTCTGCCAGCAACGCCCGTTCCAACCAGGGCACTTTGGAGGCAGTAGCAGCAACAGCGGGCAGCACAACCGTCACCTCGCTCCACGCCCACCAATGGCACCAGCACCATAAGGCCAGCCGCAGAACGACAGCGGGACCAAGACCCTCATCTGCTTCAACTGCAATGAACCAGGCCACTTCGCCGACAAGTGCCCGAAGCCGAAGCGCATGGGACCTAGGCCTGCAGCTCCCCAGAACCCCAATACCAACCAGCAGGTGATAAAGGGGCGTGTTAATCATGTCTCCACGGAAGAGGCGCAGGCTGCACCGGAGGTAGTACTGGGTACGCTTCTCATAAACTCAATACCTGCAACAGTACCTTTTGATTCTGGTGCAACGCATTCTTTCATGTCCAAGAAATTTGTGGAAACACATGAGATAAAAGTGGTGGAACTTAAAATCGCTATGCGAGTTTATACACTTGGGAACCGCATGACCACAACTCACTATAGCCCTTCCGTGAGCCTAGAAATCCAAGGATCACCCTTTCTAGCCAATCTCATCCTCCTAGAATCCAAAGACCTAGATGTCATCTTAGGAATGGATTGGTTGACCTGACATAAAGGAGTAATCAATTGCTCTGACTGCACTATAACGGTAACCAGTCCAGAAGGAAGGGTGGTTATCTTCAAATCACTAGTGCCACAGAGGCAGGAAGTGAGCTTGAATCTGGTCGCAGCGGAGCAACAAGCTGAAACTGAAACGAAGCCAGAGCGGAAAATAGAGGACATTCCGATAATGAGGGAATACTCGGATGTGTTCCCGGAAGATTTACCGGGTATGCCACCAGAAAGGAAAATCGAGTTTAGAATCGACTTGGCACCAGGAACAGCGCCAATATACAAAAGGCCATACAGAATGGCACTGAACGAGATGGCAGAAGTGAAGAAGCAAATCAACGACCTACTATAGAAGAGTTACATCAGACTAAGCACATCGCCTTGGGGTGCACTAGTCATTTTCGTGGAAAAGAAAGACAAAACAAAGCGGATGTGCGTGGACTATCGCGCACTAAATGATGTCACTATCAAGAACAAGTATCCCTTGCCAAGGATTGACGATCTCTTAGATCAATTGGAAGGTGCCACCGTCTTCTCCAAGATAGACCTGCGATCAGGCTATCACCAGCTGAGGATCCGAGAGAAGGATATCCTGAAAACGGCCTTTACCACTTGGTATGGCTTGTACGAGTGCACTGTTATGTCCTTCGGACTGACAAATGCACCGGCCTTCTTCATGAATTTGATGAACAACGTGTTCATGGAGTTTCTGGACAAGTTTGTGGTGGTTTTTATCGATAATATACTATTCTACTCAAAAATCAACAGAAGAGCATGAGCAACATCTCCATTTGGTTCTCGAGAAGTTGAGAGAGCACTAGTTATATGCCAAGTTTAGCAAATGCGACTTCTGGCTGAGAGAAGTGCAGTTCCTCGGACACATCATCACCGCCCAGGGAGTTGCTGTGGATTCAATGAACGTGGAGTCGGTTACCAATTGGAAACCGCCCAAAACAGTGACATAGGTGCGGAGTTTTCTTGGACTTGCGGGCTATTACTGCCAGTTCATCGAGAACTTCTCAAGGATTGCAAGACCCATGACACAATTATTGAAGAAAGATGTGAAGTTTGTTTGGACGATCGAGTGCAACCGCAGTTTTGAAGAACTCAAAAGGAAGTTAGTTTCGGCACATCCCAAGAAAGACTTCCAGGTGTACTGTGATACATCTCGCCAAGGGCTAGGATGCGTGTTGATGCAAGAAGGTAGAGTTGTAGCCTACGCATCGCGTCAGTTACGCCCCCATGAGGGCAACTACCCGACACACAACCTGGAATTGGCTGTAGCGGTTCATGCTTTGAAGATCTGGCGGCATTACCTCATCGGTAACCGCAGCGAGATCTATACGGACCACAAGAGTCTAAAGTATATCTTTACCCAGCCTGACCTAAACCTCCGTCAAAGAAGTTGGTTGGAGCTGATTAAAGATTATGATGTGGGAATACACTACCATCCAGGAAAAGCTAAAGTCGTGGTAGACGCCCTGAGCAGGAAAAGTTACTGCAACACCGCTCAAGCAGAGATGTTGTGCAAGGAAGTGCAACATGAGTTCGAACGTCTGAATCTGGGCATCATTGACCCTGGATTCGTGGCAGCCCTGGAGGCCTAGCCCACACTCTTCGATCAAGTTCATAAGGCACAAGCGAATGATCCAGAGATTAAAGAACTCAAGAAGAACATGAGAGTTGGAAAAGCCCAGGGTTTCACGGAAGATGAAAACGGGACAGTATGGATGGGTGAACGATTGTGTGTCCCAGAAAATAAGAAGCTCAAAGACTTAATACTCCGAGAAGCTCATGAGACTCAGTACTCCATTCACCCCGGAAGCACCAAGATGTACCAAGACCTCAAGACGAAGTTTTGGTGGACTAGTATGAGGAGAGAAATCGCAGAATTCATGGCACTTTGTGATGTGTGCCAGCGAGTCAAAGCAGAACACCAACGGCCTGCCAGACTTTTACAGTCAGAGTCCTAGAGTGGAAGTGGGAAGAGATCGGGATGGACTTCATCACCGGTTTGCCCCGCACATCTTCAGGATATGACTCAATCTGGGTGATCATTGACCGACTCACCAAGGTTGCTCATTTCATCCCCGTGCATACAACATACTCGGGTAATAGACTGGCAGAACTTTACATGGCTCATATAATGTGCCTACACGGAGTACCCAAGAGGATTGTATCCGACCGTGGTAGCCAGTTCACTTCCAAGTTTTGGCAGAAGTTACAAATAGAACTGGGAATTTGACTAAACTTCAGCATAGCTTATCATCCACAAACCGATGGTTAGACTGAAAGAGTCAATCAGATATTAGAGGATATGCTAAGGGCTTGTGCGTTGGACTTTGGTGGGACATGGGATAAGAGCCTACCCTATGCCGAGTTCTCGTGCAACAACAATTACCAAGCCAGCTTGCAGATGGCACCATTCGAAGCTCTGTATGGCAGAAAGTGCCGTACACCCCTTTTCTGGGATCAGACGGGTGAACGCCAGGTATTCGGAACTGACACACTCAAAGAGACAAAAGAGAAAGTGGCTATAATACAGGAGCACTTAAAGACAGCCTAGTCCAGACAGAAGAGTTACGCCGACAACCGTCACAGAGATCTAAGTTTCGAGGAAGGAGACTGTGTATCTTTGTGTCACACCACTCCGAGGAGTACACAGGTTTCAAACGAAAGGGAAGCTAGCACCTCGTTTCGTGGGACCCTACCAAGTGCTAGCTCGGAAAGGTGAAGTTGCATATCAGTTGGACCTTCTCGCTTCAATGGCAGGTATACACGACGTGTTTCACGTGTTACAACTGAAGAAATGTCTAAGGGTACCAGCAGAACAGGCTGATCCGGAGCAAATCGAGATCCAGGAAGACCTCACCTATGTAGAAAGGCTGATTCGAATCTTGGAGATTAGTGAAAGGAACACCCGAAGCCGAGTGATCAAGTTCTGCATGGTACAGTGGAGTCACCATTCAGAAGAGGAAGCCACATGGGAGCGAGAGGATGAACTAAAGTCCGCCTATCCACACTTCTTCGCCAGCACGTCCGAATCTCGAGGACGAGATTCCGTTTAAATATAGCTACATAAAATATACCTAAGAAAATGTCCCGAGAAAAATAATTTAAATTGGCCAAATGAATTAATTACATGTGAAAAATGAAAAATAATAAATTATCATGGCTTCGAATATTTTTCCTATATTCCTCTTGCCAAAATACATTAACAAGATTTTTATTGGAATTTTTAGAGCATTGGAAGCAATTTTAATAAATCAAAATAAATTATCGGAATTAAAATCCTTCTGGAAATTCTCTTTTTCCTCTTCCTTTCCTTCCTTTTCTCTTTTCCTTTTTTTTCTTCCCGCTAGGCCGCGGCCCAGTGCTGTTCCTCGGCTTGCCGCAGCCCACGTCGCCCCGCGCCTGTCCCCGCTCCTCCTCACTGACTGGTCTGGCCCGGCTACCAGCCGCATCTACTCTCCTCGCCTGCTGACATGTGGGGCCGGGACCCACATGTCAAACCCATCTTCAACCTCTGGCCGACTCGGCCGAAGGGGATCGACCTTCCCTGAGGTCGGATTTTTGCCTGTCCTCGCTCCCCTGCGCCTCGGCCCTTGATCCAAACGCCACAGACCGAGTCCCCACTATTTCCCCCACCTTCTCCGCCTCTCTCACCCACGACCGCGGTTGAATCACGCCCACTAGCCGCCACGGCCGCCGCCCCGTGACCCCGAGAAAATTGGCCAACTCGGCCACGAACTCCCGCAGCTGAGTATATATAAACCCTCCCCGTGCCCCATCCTCACTTTCCCCTCAGTTGCCCACGCCTGCCGATTATCCAAACCCCCTCCACGCCGAGCTCTCGAATCATCGCCGCGCTCCACCGACTCCAGTCGCACGCCGCCGTCGCTACAGCCGTCACTGACTACCGCGCTCGCGCTCGCTAGCTTCGTCGCACCCGGCTGCATCTTGTTCCACAGTCAGCCGTTTCGGATTCCCACTAGAACTCCATCCTCTCTGTCGCCCCTCTCGGTCATCCCGCACCTCGTTCACGCCTCCGTCATCGCTTTGAGCCGCCGGAACACCATCGCCGTCGACATCCCGAACCTCGTTGCCACCAATCCTCACTGCTCACCGCCGTTTGCTGCTCTCTGTAGATTGCCTTACCTCGGTAAGCACTCGGCCGCATTCCTCACCTCCTCCGCTGCTCGCCGCTGCCCTCCACCGCGCCGGATGGTCGCTGGCGGTGACCATCGGGCCACGCTCACCGTCACCGGCTGCGCGCACAGGTAGGGCTCGTTCCTGACTTGGTCTGAGTTGTTCGATCTGTCTCGGCAGATCGGGACCGCTCGTGTGCCTGTGTCCGTGGTCGCACGCGCGTGGACTGCGTCCACCGTGCGCCGCACTCTCATCCGCTATTGACCTGTGGATCCCGCTTGTCGGTGCCGGTTCCCCGTGGTCCCCTGACGCATTAAATCCTTGTTAATGCGCAATAAATCGTTTAGAAGTTGTTTTTGCATAGGAAAATCACAGTAAAACTTCTAAAATTCATAACTAATTCATTCGAGCTCCGATTAATTCCATTCAAATTTCATTAAATTCAAAAAAAATACCAAGAATCCATTAAAAATACTTTCATCCCCTGTTTCAATGTCCACATGTATTGTTTTTAATTGTTTGTGCTTTGTTTGCTATAGAATTCGACGCAGTCGACCCTCCAGTTTACGACGAAGTCGTTGCCGAATTCGCCGAGCCGTAGCAAGGCAAGTCGCATCGTTTCCTCGATCATTTTGAACCCATTTATTGCAAATGATTTGTTTTAAATTAATAAGCATGCATTATTTCATTATTTCATGTGGAAGGGTGACATTTATAAATGCAATTTTAATTGCTATGACCTGTTTTCCTCATGTATACCTTTGTAGCTGGATAATAATATGACTAGAGGTTATTGTTAGGATGCTTAGCCTTGCTTAACCCTTAGCTCACATGGGGGTTTAAACATTCTAATTTACATTTATGGTTCGACTTAATGTCGGGAAATTGAACTTTGAATATATTGATATTAAATTACTAAAATTTGACCTAAATGGTGGGCTGTGGGTTCATGATTTTGTTGGTCGCACCATGGTAATTAAGGACCGATTTGCGGGAACCCCTTGAGCAAATACTCGTACTTTCCATAAGCCAGTGTGGGCAACGGCTAGGCTTGTAGCATCTCTTCTCTCTTTCCTAGGCACCGATGGTGAGGATGGGCGTGATGGAGTTGGGTCAGCCCTGGGTAGGGTTGATCGGCTTCCGGATCCATTGTGGCGCAAGGGGGTAGCCTGGCTGATGTGGGGTATCCTGGCGGCAGGTGCAACCTCAGCGTGGTATGGATGGTTTGAGAGAGGTTGCGTGAACAGTCCTGTCATAGCCTCTCATGGGGTGTCGTGGTGATACGCCGGCACACGGGAACGTGTGTGGAGCTATGTCTTGTGGGTACTGTTGTACACCTCTGAACAGAGTAAATCTATTCGAATAGCTGCGCCCGCGGATATGGGCGATTCGTCAAGACTCACTGTGATTAGTCTCACCCTTACTTAATTAACTTGACTTAGTGGAACTGGTATAGTTCAGATGGATGGATGGACCTAGTTAATGTGGTGTAACATTAATTAGTGGAGGATTAATATTGTTCAAGTAATCAACCCTTTTACTGTTTGCAGACTACTAATGTTTGCCAAGGCTTTTATGCAAATAAACTCTTAGCCTACCTTTGATTCCCATGCATGGTGCATATTTGCGGGTGTGATTTTTTGAGTATTGTGGGTGGCACTCAGTCTTGCTCCGTTTCCCCCCTTTCAGTGCTAGAGTACCTGCCTGACGAGGACCTTTAGGAGGACTAGGCTGGCTCCGCCGTCAAGATGCCTGTGGAATGGAAGCCTTCGCTTGGCCAGTTGTATATAGACTTTATTTGTTTTTACTGCTACATTTATGTAATATAATTTTATTATGTTTGTAAGGCGCACTCTGTATGGCAACTTGAAATTATGTACCCTAACTTTCCTGGACAGAGATTTAATACACATGAATGTTCAGAATTTCGATGGTAAATTTCTGGGCGTTACAGTAGACTCCCGTTTATATGACAGGAGACCCTCGTGTATTATTTGTACCATTTCCCTAGATCAAGTAGTTTGGTACACATGAATACAATGTTAATAGCATCAGGCACACACACTTAAGCCTAATCACGCATTTAATACATCATAGTGCCGCAAAGGCATAATAGAGTATTATGGAACCAAGGTCTAGATTACATCCAAAAGCAGAAATAGATAAGGCAGCAGATACATAGGCAGCGGCAATGCCATTGCCACAGGCAACGAGCAGGGACTAAGACCTACTGGGCACCATCATCTTCAACAGCCTCCGGGTAGTGAGCATAAGGGTCTTCATTAACTTCATCCTCGAATACTGATGGATTTAGCAAGGATGAGGACATGAGTACTCAACAAGCCATCGTACAAATTATGAAGTTGCAAGCAGGACAAGGAGTGGCTTGGTTCCTTTGCGTAAAGCAAGCTTTTCGAAAACACTTTGACAAACCTAGGACCTAGCAATGACTCACAAGTTTTAAGCCATGGTTGTATTAATATCAGCGGAGGTTCTGTTCACCATCCGGGTTATAAAGAATGGCTTCCCATCACTAATTCGTCATGATTTTCTGGGGTCCACCCATTCCCACCTTTCGGGAATTGACCTTCCCAGTCCAAAACCATATGCAATACCCCCCCATCATCAATTTAAATTTTTGGAGTCTAGCCAAGTGTATAACATGTCCCGGTGCTCAATTAACCGCGAGCATGGCTATTCGAATAGTTTGAGATATTCACACTGCAGTGGATGTACATTTTACCCGCACTCCATGACTTGCCCAATGAATGAGCCTAGTTCCAACGAATAAGACACGTCACGGCAAAGCATTTCAATAACCTTACTTGGGCAATACCCGCTCCATGAACTTTGGCCCTCATGCACTCTAGGCGTACACGGTTTCTAGCAGTGAGAGGAGTTCTGGCGTTCCTAGGAGGGAAAAACACACACATTCGTTAAATTATAATTAAGTCAAGTTTAACTTAGGTTACCCACCGATGGATATCCACCGAGTAGGTTTCCCACCTATCCCACACCTAAATGACACCACCATGTCTTGGGTACCACCTCTGCTTGGCCATTTACTTTGCTAGGTCTATACCCATGAGAGAAGTACGGTCGTACTCGGTTCATTCCATGTATAGCATCATGGCTCAGTCCTTAATTGACTAGGGCGGTCCAACCTTTCCTAGAAACCACCCAATCCATGCAACTGCTTCGGTCGAAAACATTGTTTAGTTTTACTTTTATTTTCACAAGACATTTCATCCGAGTCATGGCAATGTGGCGCTCATGTCTCCACATGCCAAAATGTAATTACCTTCCCTAAGGTAATTACCCCAAGCAAAGATTTTATTTGAATAATCATGAGAATAGTGCAACTAATAGCATAGCTAAGCATTGTCATAATTTGACTAGGGTCATACGATAATTTTAAGGCAACAAGGTGAAAAGGGTATTCAATATCAAAGGAATGGCATAAGCACAATTAGGTAATTCAATATTGCATGCAATTTTGTTTGCAATCAAAATAATTTCGCAATAGGTTCAACATGCTCAAGGTAGTGATGACTTTCCTTGCTCAGAGTCTTGCGGTTCCTGGTCCTTGATCAACTCAGCAGCTCCCTTGGACTCTAAATTTACGAGCGAGGGATTTAATTTGAATTCGGAACGGAATTCAAAAAACTCACAAAAATCCAGAAAAATTCATAAAATACAAAATTTGTACTCATGCTTTCTACAAATTTGTGAGCTGATTTGTGAAAGCTGCTTTCTGCAAATGAGCCTTGCCACCCTTGAATCCGATATTGCACTAATGCATCTTGTAGTGGTGGCTTGCTGAGTACGTTTGTACTCATGGTTGCTCAATTTACATTTTTAGCAGAAGATCAGGTCAGAAGAGAAGACCTTGCTAGTGTCCGCACACTCAGCAGGATGAACGGAGTGTCGGTTGATACTAGATCGCGACCCCAGTCAACTGTTTGTGGGCATGTTGTTGGGCCTACTACTAATCTGGCTTTCCGCTGCTGTTTATCTGATAAGTCATGGTCATATTGACCATAATAAAGGTAATTAACCCTTTAGCCTCTTTTCATCTCGATATATGTTTTGTACTGGCTATGTATGTGTGTGCCAACTACTGATCCACGGATTGGTATAGGAAAACACATAAGGTTTCCGGTTTCCAAAACCGGGGGCCCACACTAATACTCTGGTGGGACCCATTTGTCAGCAGCACCGAGTATAAATATCATTTTAAACACCTTTTCTACACATACGAACCCACATGCCATAGGTACATGAAAGAGTATAAAATACCATATGCTATATGAGGGGATTTACTACGGTGGGCCCCGGTTGTCAGCCGAGGGGGGGTCATCGTCTACCACTCGCTTGAGCGCGAGAGGCAGCGAGACACAGCACTGCGTGGTGGAGCATGACCGGGCGGAGGCCCAAGCGACACAGCGTGGCCAAAAATGGACATGGTGGCCCTCCGGCGGCAGCAAGGCCCCACAACCCTCGGGCGAGCGCGACGTGCACGAATGGCGGCGACCCGTACACTCCGACCTCCAGCTATATAGGGCAGAGGTAGCAAAGCTCGGGGTCGGCACCACAAGACATTCTAGGGTACATGAGAACACGATTGCCCTTCTAGAACGGCTCGGAGCGGCATCGTGGGTTGACTGCCCACGGTGAGCTCGGTGATGGCACGACGGCACACGGCCTGGCATGGCTATAGGCCCTAATCGGCCAAAATTGGCGGTGCTACAGCTTCTAGGGGTAATGGTGATGCTACAAGCACGAGAACTCACCGAGAGGTGGCCAGACGACGAAGAACGGCGGCGCAGGGTACTGGCGGCAGTGAAATAGGGAAGATGGGCTCCCTCTTGCGTGCAAGGTGTTCAATGGAGGGGAAACTGCAACGGCTGACTCCCAGCTCCCTTCCTTCAGTCCCTCCGGCCTCTGGTGCGTCAGGTACTCGTCCCATCGAGCGGGGCCAGCACAGGTGGACTTCTTCCGCAGCACAGCTTCATGCACCACAGGTGCTCGACCCGTGGAGCGGCGGTGGCCCACCCATTTCTTGGCTCGGTCTGGGGGTGGAAGAGGGGGAAAAGAGGGATTGAGGCATGGTCGAGCTCCTCCTTGGTTTAAATACTCACGGGCGACTGTGTACCACTCAATGGCTACGGATTAGGCAAGCCTAGCGGTGTGGCACAAATAATTGCCGATGGGACAAGGTTGTGGCAGCAGGATATGCGCACGCTCAAATCCTCTCTGGACGACGAGGTGGTTTATAGGTGGATGTGACGAAGTCGTGGTGGTGTAGGGCAGTAAGCGTGATGACGGTTGGCGGTGGCGGTGGTTATCGATCACCAGCGAAGCAACATGTAACGCCCAGAAATTCATAACCAGAATTCTAAACATTTCTGTGTATTACATCCCTGTCGGGAAAGCCAGGGTATACAATACCAAGTTGCCATACAGAGTGCATCTTACAAACAGGATAAAATTGTCTTACATAAATGCAGCGATAAAGATAAATAAAGCCTATTTACAACTAGCCAAGCGGAGGCTTCCATTCCACAGGCATCTTGACAGTGGAACCAGCCTAATCCTCTTGATGGTCCTCGTCAGACATGTACTCCACCACAAAGAGGGAAAAAGATGCAAGATTGAGTACCACCCATAGTACTCAACAAATCACACCCACAAATATGCGCAATGCACGGGAGACAAAGATAAGCTAGAGGTTTATTTGCGTAAAAGCAGTTGCAAACAGTAGTAGTTCGCAAACGGTGAAAAGGTTGATTGATTGAACAATATTAATCCTTCACTGATCAACGTTACACCACGTTAACCAGGCCCAACCATCCTCCTGAACTATACCAGTTCATTAAGTCAAGTTAAGTAAGTAAGGGCAAGACTAATCACGGTGAGTCTTGACTAATCACCCATATCTGCAGGCGCGGCTATTCGAATAGATTTACTCTGATCAGAGGTGTACAACTGTACCCATAAGACACAGCCCCACACACGTCCCCATGTGCTGGTATATCACCATGACACCCCGCAAGAGGCTGTGACAGGACCGTTCACGTAACCTCTCCCTAACCATCCACACCACGCTGAGGTTGCACCTACCGATAGGACACCCCACATCGGCCAGGCTACCCCCTTTGCGCCACAATGGGATCTGAAAGCCAATCAAAACCCTACCCCAGGCCGACAACTCCATCACGCCCATCCTCACCAACGGTGCCTAGGAGAGGGAGAAGAGACGCTACAAGCCTAGCCGTTGCCCACGCTAGCTTGTGGAATGTACGAGTATTTGCCCAAGGGGATTCTCGGAACGGTCCTTAATTGCCATAGGTACGACCAACAAAACCATGCACCCACAGCCCACCATTTAGGTCAAATTTTAGTAATTAACATCAATACTATCCAAAGTTCATGTCCCAACATATGTAGTCAACCATAAAAGTAAATTAAAGTATTTAAATTCCCATATGAGCTAAAGTTTTTAAGTAGGGCTAAGCATCGTAACAATAACCTCTAGTCATATTATTACCCAGCTTACAAAGGTGTAGGTGGAATGACTTAGGCAATTAAAATTTGCATTTGTTAGGTCACCCTTCCCATATGAAATTGATAATAATGCATGTTTAGTATTTATTTAAAACAAATAGTTTGCAATAAATGGGTTCAAAATTATCGAGGAAATGATGCGATTTGCCTTGCTCCGGCTCGGCGAATTCGGCAACAACTTCGTAGTAAACAGAAGGTTGACAGCCGTCGGACTTATAGCAACAAAACACAAAACTATGCGGGAACGGATATCCTGTGAAGCGGAAGAAAAAGTGGAAGATCATAATAGAACGACTTCGAGTAGCCCAGTCTCGTCGAAGAGCTATGGGGGGCGGAACAACCTCCGCAAAAGGGGGGAAAAACCAAAACCTCAGTTTTGAGGAAGGTGACTATGTGTATTTACGAGTCACACCACTCCGGGGAGTACACCGATTCCAGACAAAAGGAAAGTTGGCACCACGTTACGTAGGACCTTACAAGATATTGGGACGGAAGGGAGAAGTTGCTTATCAACTAGAGTTGCCACCCACTTTGACAAGAGTACATGATGTCTTCCATGTGTCTCAGTTGAAGAAGTGTTTACGAGTACCAGTCGAAGAAGCTGACCCAGAACAGATCGAGATTCATGAAGATCTGACCTATGTTGAGAAGCCTATTCGTATCCTAGAGACCAGTGAAAGGAATACTCGGAATCGAGTGATAAGGTTTTGCAAAGTACAATAGAGTAATCACTCGAAAGAAGAAGCAACATAGTAACGTGAAGATGAATTGAAAGCTACTCACCCGCACCTCTTCGCCTGATCTCTCAAATCTTGGGACGAGATTCTGTTTAAGGGGGGTAGGTTTGTAACACCCTAAAATTATCCCATATAAAAATAATAGTGAAAAAGGAATTTTAGAAATCAATTTAAATCCTCAAGGATGTTAATAAATAAAAAATAGAGAAAAACCTATAGCAATGGGCTTGGAAATAATTTTACAAAATTCTATGCTTAATCATTCTATTTTGGAAGTTTTCTAGGATTTATTTGATTAAGGAAGTAATTTTGGGAAATAAATGGGAGTCACAGCAGGTTAAACAAAAGAAAAAGGAATAAAAATCCCCTCTCTTGTTCCTGGGCCGCTTTCGGCCCAACACTGTGCACTTACCCTCTCTCCGGCGGCCTGCAGCCGCCTGTGCCTTTCCGCAACCACCGGTAGGTGGGTCCCACCTGTCAGCTTCACCTCCTACCTCCTGCTCGGGAGTCCTGTTCACTCCCAAGTACCACCGCCGCAATCCTGTGAAATCCGATCACCTCGGCCCAGTCTCATCCATCGGTTGAGGGGAAAGAGTCCCCCGACCTCCTCTGCCTTATCCCCAAGAAACCGGAGTCCAAATCGAGCACGGACGTCGAGATTCAAAGCTTCTCGAATCGGTCTCTTCTCCCTAATCCGCCGCCACCTTAGGGCCGTAACCGAGCAGTCTCTCCTCGCCTCTATAAATAGCAAGCCCTAGCTGGGGCTATCCCGCGCCAAGTTTGAGCCTAGCTGACTCCCAGCGCCCACTCGCTTCGCACCGCCACTGGCACTGCCGAGCCCCGGTAGCGTTTCGCCACCGCTTTGGTCACTGCTACAGCTCGCCGCGCCTCTGTGGGTTTCGCCAAAGACCAAAGAAGCTTGGCCGCCGCCTCTGGACCACCGAAGTTCTCTGGAACCTCACTGTCACCAAGGACCCGAAGACCACCGCTGCCTAAACCTCGTTGCTGTCCGCTCTCGTCGACAATCCTAGTCGTTTAGCACTCGGTAAGCATCACCGCGATCCCCTTTATCCGTTCCTGCACTCGGCGCGCATCATCATGCTGCTAATCACCGGTGACCACCTGTCCCGGTGCTGCGCCACCGCCATCCCTGTGCCGACTTGGTTTTGCCGCGTAGGCGCCAACTCGGATCCACTCGGATTTTATCCAAGCCATCGGTTATCTGACCTAATTTCCGCCGCCTGATCCGACCTCTTTAGATCTCAGCCGTTGGTTGAGTCCATAGACTCCTATGGACTCGATCTACCATGGACCGGCACCCCTTCCTCTCGCCGACAGTGCGCCCCACTTGTCAGCAGTCGGCCCATTCCTTTTTTTCTCTCGGATGACTCAATAATCCTTTTTCCCAAATTAAGTTAACTCCTAAATGACGCAATAAATCGGTTTAATTCTTTTAAAAGCTTTTAAAAGAGTTTAAACTTCTAAAATTCATAACTAATTCATCCGAACTCCGTTTGGGGTGATTCAACTTGCATAATTCTTCAAAAATCAAGATCTACCCATTAAAAATATAATATTGTACTATTCATGTAACATACCAGAATTTCGACTTTCGAAATTCTAACCAAAACCAATTAACAAAAAGACCTCGAGAGTAAAATCCTATAGTTTCCAAACTAGGGAGCAACGATAAGAGGTTTGGACTAAGATAAAATACCTTAGGAGTGCATAAAGATTTTAGGAGTTAACTCACAAGAAACAGAAAACATAATATGACTAACTATGTATAGATAAAAGTTTGATATAAAAATATGGAGATAAATAAAGCAATTACCATTTCTTGTGCATACCTTTTTCTGGATTGTTTTTGGATCTTATATTGCACTTTCATAATAGGATGCATATATATTTGTATAGCCTAAATAATTTCTAAGGAGGGAATAGGTCTAACGTAAAATCATAGAAAAATTCCTGTAAACACTATCCCACATAATTAATCCACTGTAAATTTCTATAACCTTATCACTTCAATTGGTACTTCAATAAAATCTCTCAAATCAGCTAGACTAGGAAGCTAGCTAAAGATGAATAGGTTACTCTAAAATTCACCAAATGAAAATGAAGAATAATTGGACAGAGCTCTCTTTCCAAAGTGTGTGCCAACAAGAACCCTACCACCAGTAATTTTGGTTTAATTTATCTCCCAAAGAAAACACATCAAATGATAGATCAAGGCACTGGGAAATAGTGAAACTTCAGAAAAACTGGATCCACAAACCCTATTTTGCGAATCCACCAAAAATAACCAGATCACTTATAGCAACAAAATTTGGTCAGCAGTTAATCACATTCTTCTCTATCTCCAGTAATTTTTACCAAATTTTATGAATTCAATAAGTGTCTCAAATAAATACTCTTAATTCAGCAATACAGAAAAACTTGCACCTGCAGACAGCCTACTTGACACTTTTGCCAGAATTAATCCATCGATCACATTCTCACAAATTTACCGGAACCTGGATTATATTGTGAACCAATTACAGTAAAAAATTCCAGTTACAATCTTCACAAACTTGAACATAATAGGACAAAGCTCACTGACTCAGACTAGTGCACAGCAGAAAATGCTTTTTGGCCGAACTTTGCCACTTTCTCCAGAGAAATCCACAAGTCCCACAACTCTGAATTTTGGCACAGAGCTAGCCAATACCATCTACTGCTCACAGTAATTTTTCCATGGTTTTACCTACACTGTAACTCAGTCAAAATGCCAGCTCAAGTCATCTCCTCAACTACTTCATTAACACACTCTCTAGAGAAAGTCTTCTCTCTATTCTGTCACTGCCAAGTGGGTTCCAGCCACCGTGGGTCCCATCTGTCGGCCACAGACACCCTTCCAGCACGGCCCCACCTGTAGAACGTCGTTGCCACGCTCGTGGACACGCGCTAGGCCACCGGCGATGCACTCACAGAGCGGGTGCCAGCATTCCTGCCTCCGTTTCCTCGGCACAGTCGACGGTGAGCTCAAGCCATCTCGCCATTCAGCATCCTCGCCATTCTCTCTCACTCCTCCACGGAAAGCCCGAGGTGAAAACCACCATAGCTTTGAAACACCGCCTTCTTCCTCAGCACGGCAGATCCCGACGGCCGCGTCCTTCTCCGGTAGCCTCACTGCAACTGAGACTTGGGAACGTGATTGCCTCTGGATACCTGATCCATTTTTCCCCTCAACTCCTCCTGTCTCCTAGGTTGAAGACGCCGCTGTGTGCGCTCGGCTCCGGCGACCGTCGTCATCGCATGCACGCGTTCTCTCGGACCGAAGCAAGACAGGAGCTAATCTTTGGACAGCTTCATCGCCAACTCAAGACGAACTCAAGAACAGAGCACGAGAAGCAGCCGAGTCCCGAGACTGTAGAACCATGCCTTCTTCCTCTCCGCCGGCCACCGTGCCCCTTTCTTGCTCTCTCTCTGACCACGTGAGTCAAAACTCCGATTCCTCGCGTCTGTACCAACCTCAACAACTCACTAAGTGATACCTACTTTGTTTTTTGGATCTTGGCCCAGATCCGGCTGCCGACAAGCGCCCGAGACACTCCGCCGCCACCGGACCTCTCCTGGGGCAACCGTCGCCATTCCAGCTTCACCGAGCTAAGCAACACCCTCAGTGAGCATCCCTGGCACCTCCGTTACCGCATGCATGCATCGCTTTAGCCTGTAACATGACATCCATATGCATTCCATATACATGCCGAAAGAGACCGCCGCCTCCGCCGCCTTTTCCGTCGATTCCGGCCACCGGCGGCGACGAGACCACCACCGAAGCTTCGCCTTGGTCTCCTCTGCATTTCTCTTTTGGCCCCAACTGCAAGCCGACGCCGCCATCACCGTCGCCGCCGCCGAGAAGCTCGCTGGCTCAGTCCTCCTCTGTTTCGCCTGGCTGGACGGTTCCGAACCGAGGTCGGACGGTCCGATCTATTGTTTCAGCGCACGCCTGCCTGCCCTGTCTCTTTGGCATGTGGGCCCATCCTTTATAAAATCCAAAAAAATAAAAGAGATGAATAAAAGCTTTTCTGTTACACTGAAAATGGGTTTAACTTTGGAAATTCATAGAAATTCATTACAAACTCCAAATGAGTGAAACAGTTTCGTTGGTTCTGAAATTTTATTCTCTAAAACCTGTTAAAATATAAAGTGGCACCTTCTGTACAGAAAATCTGCCAAAAGATTACAATAGTAAATAAAGGGTGAAAATGGACTTTTAACTAGAAAATTCATAAGAAATCCATTATAACTCAGAAAAAATGTCAAACCAATTTTGTAATTCTTATAAAAATGTATACTTTCCATTTATGAACTCAGTTTGCACAGAATTAGCCCACACATAATCAGTACATTTTATACTACTAAAAGGACACATAAAAATCGTAAAAATCATATCTCACAAATGGCAAGTGCAAAGATAAAAATAAGTTCACCAGAGAGTATATAAAACCAGTACCTAGTCGTTGTATAAATCTCACACATATCAGAATAACTTTAACTTTGACCTTAAATCGTATACGGACGTATTTTCGTATAGAACTCGAAAATTCATAACTCTCAAACAGAACGTGACAAAATAGAAATTCCTTCACCTAAATTCACTTTAGACCAGTAGCAACCTAAGGCATAAATATCATGCATATTAGAGCATTACATATTTTCGCATTATTTGCTATTTATACGATCGTACTATTTTCCCTTTAGAGAACGAATTCGATATCGGTGAAGAAGTGAAATAGTTGGTATCCGGGTACTCAAGAGTAAGGCAAGTTTTCTCCCCTCCTCCTTGAACAAATTGAATCCTATGTTTTGGGGAATGAAATGTGTTATTTGCAAAATTGCATGCGTATTTGTAACTATCGGTATTTAAATTGTGGAAATGGGTAGTTATAACCAATTTGTTGCATAACCAACCTTGAGAACTTGTATCCCTTGCTGATTGTAACCTTAGAAATCATTAGAGCATTTTAATTGTGCTTATTTGGGGCTATATATGCTTATACATATATAAATTGCTTAGCCATGCTTAGAGATATGCTAGAATAGATTGTGATCACTTTATAAATGAGATTTTGGGAATTTTATAACTTCTGGACAGAGGTGAAGCCTCTGGTTATTTGTGAACTAAAATGATGAAAAACCTGAATTTAGACTTGGGCGGCAAGTGGTGTGCATATGGAGTAGTTGCACACCGATAGGGGGAGTGTTTGCCCGGGTCAATTAAGGACCGAACTCAGTGCCATATTCTCATGTTAAACAGTACAACCACATGTGCTAGTTATGGGATAGCCATAGCGGATTAAGTTACTTAATGTTTAGCCTTGCATTTTGGTAAGCTGAGTAGTAGGGGCAGTGCCTACGAATGTACTGTAGGGCTGTTTATAGGAACTACCTATGGTTTCGAGGGACTGTGATCACCTCATGGCATAGGCGTCTAAGTCTGTCCGATACAACGTTGTGTGCCTCGTGGGGAGCCAGGACGGTTGCCGCCACGGCGCTGGGTTTAAGGCGTGGGCCCGCCACCCACGGCATTGGGGTAGCGCCCCGGTGTGGAGTAACACACCTCGTGCTGGTGCAAGGCTAAATGTTAGGTAATGTAAAAGCTGTGTTGTGACCTCTAGACCGCATTCAACGTGAAGAGTGTGGTGGTACCGACGGGTACCGGACAAACTAGAGTGTAGCCGTTGGGCTTCTATCACATCATGTGGGTAACGATGTACAAACTCTGCAGAGTCAAAACTAATCGGTTAGCCGTGCTCACGGTCATGAGCGGCATGGTTGTGCTCATTGAGTATAGATTTATGTTTCTAAAATGCTTTATGAAATTAGGATAAGGATTGGTGATTTATGAGAACTATTATGCTTATTACAATGCTTATGGTGTCTTGTTGCCGAGGAGGGCACAAGCAGGAAAATTATTATGTTGATATTATGTTGATCACTTCACTACTTATTATATTTGTTTAAATGCTTTCTAAATTACCGTTGCAAAATGATTGTGAACTAAAATTAGTTTTATGCAAAACTGAACCCACAAATAGCCTTTCCTTGATTTAGAACTTGCATGTATTATAGGATTGACATTGCCAGTACATTATTTCGGTAATGTACTGACTCTTGCTTGTATTTTCGTTTATTACCTTGTTGTAGGTTGAGTGCTACGGGATTCCGTTGCTTCAGGATTGATTCTTAAGGGGTGTACCCCTAGTCGGATTGCCTGTGGTATGGGTAGACAAGCTTCCGCTGAATCATATTATTTGGTCATTTGACCTATGTAACTCTGATGTAGAAAATTTAGTTTACTTACTTGTACAACCACTTATTGCATACCATTGCTAGAGATGAAAGTGTGGACTAGCAATTTTCCTGGGGCTAGTCTGCATGAGTATAGACTTAGAACAGTTGAGATGCATGGAGAATAGTTCAACCGTAGACCATGTCCTCAGAGATATGTATCGTGTTTGGTCGCTGCCTTCGTGTGGTTTGACGGGCATATCTCGCCGTGTGGACTGGTGTAACTATTCTTCCAAATATCTCTTGTGTTCTTAGTCTGGCGTTCGGTTGTTTTGCATTATAATTGTTGATTTGTGTGACAAGGCTGCGATGAGGTTGGATGGTTACAGTTCTATTTAATTTTTATTCGAGACCCCATCCAACTAGATATTTCGCGTTGTCGTACCAATTACCTCTTATAGTGCAGAATAATCGGGTGCCCACAATTCATGTGTGTTGATGTACTGTTTTGCTTGTTTTTGTTATTTGCCTTTAGCCGCCGACGTTCAGGAAGAGCAGCAGTTTCTCGAGGAGAATTCCGAGGCTTGTAAGGAGCAACAAGGCAAGTCACACGGATTCCAAAATCCCTTTGAGCATATTGTTCCTACGTTTAAAGCTATGTTTTTCTTCAACTCTGCATTTATTTTGGAATGTCATTGGGATAGGGAAACCCTATTCTTTGTTTATGGCCCCTTTGATTTGATTACTCGACATTGTACCTATGGGATAATTTTGACTAGCTAGTTTTAATTACTGGTTAGCTAGAGTAACTCTAGGACTCTGTTTAGCCATGCCTAGCAAATTGTAGAATAACTTCTGGGCTGTAACAGTAATTTCCATACTATTATTCAGTCACATGAAATGATGATCCGTTTACGACGGTTGTCGTACAAGGATAACTTAATGGTCCACTAAAACTTGATTAAAAGGTGGGTTGCGAGCACCCGGGTTGTGGTTGATGCCAGTAGTGCTCGTGACAGTTAAGGACCGGTTCGCGGATTACTTGTTGCAAAGCAACACTCGTGCTAACCACAAGCCAGAATAGGTAATGGCAGGAACTAAAGTGTAGTTCGTTCAACAGGAGGCCCCACGGTGTGTTGTGGCTGTGTCAATAAGACCACCATGGCTGTGTCAATAAGTCCATGACTTGGGCATTGGACTGTCTCCCTGTCGAGGAACCTAATCAACCCTACCGGAAACTGATGGTCCAGCGGGTGGTTTTCTTGTTGTGCGGGGTACATGGAGGGTCTTGTCACAATTCGTTTCCGAGGTACCATGGTAGTATTAAGGCGCACAATAATGTATTGTGGAGTTGTGTCTTGTGGGTAAATTGGTACACCTCTAGCCAGAATAAAACTATTCGAATAGAGGTGCCCACGGTTAAGGACGGGCTTAGCAATATTTTCTGTGATTAGTCCCACATTATCTAAACTTGATGATTAAACAGTGGAATATGTGTTGCTCCAGGTTGGAGTGGTTGGGCCTATACCGTTTTAGTGAGCGGTATAGTGTTGATCAATATTGCTAATTAACTAATGCTCTATTACTCTCTTAAATGTTTTATTAAATGCTTTTATGCAAATTGAGCCATATTATGCCATCCTTTGTTATCCTATGCACTTGCATATTTGCTGTGTGGCTTGCGGAATATTTCATGTACTCACCTTGCAATCAACAATCATCATTCAGAGGAGTACTTTAGCGAGGAGGATTTCTTGGAGGAGTAAGCGGGAGTCCCGGTCAAGTTCATGGGGAGGGTTTTGGCACGCTATCTTAGTTTTTACCGCTGTTAGACATTTTGTTATTTTGTGAGGTACCATTCACCTCTGTAATAAATACTTTTGATATGTAAACAGTTACTTTGATTATCAACTATGTCATGTGTGTCTCAGTTGATTCCTGGACGAGGATTTTCACACAATAAAACTCCCAAATTTTGGATGAAAATTCTGGGTGTGACAGCATACATTACCTTGGATAACAAGGAAATGATATAGTCCTAGTCGGGCACGTTCTATTCCTAGAACAAAATCCCTTGGTCGGAGTCCGACTGAGATTCCTACCTTGTAACCCATCTCCACGGTATATAAAGGGAGGCAGGGTGCCCCCTTGAGGGCATATCAGAATCTCACCAAAGAAACCTCAAAGGCAATACACAACAGCTGGATGTAGGGTATTACCTCACCTTGATGGCCTGAACTAGGATAAATGGTCTCGTGTTTCTTTGCAATCCATTGAGTTTAGGTCTCATGAGTAGCCTTATATTCTGATTGCCGATACAAAACATCGACACTGAGCCACTGGGGATCCCGCGACGGCTAGATGTGGAGTAATGGCGCATCCTCGGCGAGATCGAGCTGACATGAGACAGCGGTCATGCAGCGTCGCGACGCGCAGCTGCGCAGTGAATGAGAGCTAGAAATCCCAGGTGCGCGCGATTCACGGCGGCGTAGGGCATGGGCATGGGATTGTGCCTAATGCCGGGCTGTTTTGGGCTACAGCGCATAGGCGGCAGTGGCGGTGAGTAGGTAGGCGGTTGGCTTCGGCGCAGAGGCGGCGGCGGTCTTGGCTGCGCGGCCGATTGGGTAGAAGGACCCGATTGTAAAAAGAATTAAAGCAAGGAGGGTTCTAACTGCAAAATGGCCAATCACATCTAAAATTTAGAGAAATTTATATTTATTTGGGGTTTTCTTTTCTGAAGTATATACTCGATTATTCTCTCCCTCCCTTAGTAATTCCTTTAGCCTATATTTCAATTAGCATAAGTTTTTAATAAGACACTATACTATTTACACGCTGTTCGGCAGCACTTAATTCCGGGCGGCTTAAGAAAAGCTAGCTTTTATGGCTGCAGTTGCCAGCTTCTTCCGTTGGTTGGCATAGATGGAACGTTGGCATAGATGGAACATTGCCGTTGGTCGGCCGAATGGATGACGGAAGACTCCTCCATACAACGTGCAAGCAAACATGATGTAGCAACGCATGTAGGGGATTTCATCGACAACAGAACATACGAGCATACAAAAAAGTGAAATAATTATACAAATTTTGTAAACGTATAATTTGTTACAAATTGCACAGAACTAGATTAATCTAACCACTTGCCACGTGGTTTGCAATCCAATCATGAATTGTATTCATTGACTCCTCACTATTTGGCGCATTGTACCGGATGCGGAACGGCGGTGAAACTGGATGAATGGCCTGTCCATTATACAGTTGGTTCACGTGCATGAAGTTGTCGTCTTGACAGTCTACCCCAAAATTATGTAGCATAAATGCAGACTGTATGATGATAGTCTGGACTTCAATATCGTAGCTCAGGACACCATTTAGAATTCGCCATCCTTTTTTATTCTCCCAGAAAGCCTCTCATTTGAATTTCTTAGAGAGGAAGGTAGGAAGTTGAACTCTTCATGCAGGCCATCAGGTGCAGGTGCAAGGGGTCCAACAAACTGGTCCTGGTGGTACCGTACTTGCGGATATGGTGCTAGGAATCCCATTCAACTAGGATACCCAGAATCTACAAGAAAATATTTTTCTACAAAACAGCAAATTTATGTCAGAACTGATCACAAAGAAATGCAAAAGACAAGTGCGTACTGATACGAAAAGGACCATTTGAGTAAAATTGACTTACCAAGCGGGGGTCTAGGAAAATGATATAGATACCCATATATGGCGTTTTGTAGCACACGTTGATCGTGAATAGACCTAGGCCAACCACAGTCAAGAAACATCACCCTTTCATCCCAGCCAGTAACTACAAGAGCATTTCTTATAGTCTCATTGTTCCGATTCCTGTACTCGATAGCTCGATGGTTCGGGACTACAACAGGAATGTGCATTCCATCAACACCACCAACCGAGTTCTGGAAAGGAATGAATCGTTCGTCATTCAGCAGCCTGGGATGAACAGTACTGAAATTTGGATCAACCGGCTTCAAAATGTCAGCAGCCATAGCACCAATAGAGTCCAAAACCCGATGAAAGTACACTTATACTGTCGAGCTAGATCGCACCCACCAGTTGTTTGTCATTCTATTTGCTTGGGGACCTGCCATTGTGAACAAAAGCATGCCAAGTGCTTCTAAGCTATAGACTTCATATGTACCTTGCAGGTTGTAACGCGTTGTTAGCAACTCATGAAGCCTATTTATCTGCTGTGCACTGAAGCGGAAAAATTCCAGCACTGCGCTGGATTTCCTATTGTCTCTAGCATCCAACTGATTCCACTCTGCACTGGTACGCGACACGGTGCTCTTGTATTGGACCGCATGACATTCTCAATAACCTCATCCTCCAAACTGCTGTACGAGAACTCATCAGCTTCCATGCTGGCCTCATCATCTTTGATGTTGCTGCTCTTGTCTGCAGTATTATCATCGCTGCTCATGTCTCCGTAACCTGACGATCAAAAACCAAATATATATGATAGGAAGAAGTTTGAGCAGTACCAATTGTATAGCTAGAAATTATAATCGACCGTGTAAAAGAGTTTGAGCAGTACTAAATATCTGTACAACTAATTATTTATAATAGTCTATACGTACAAGACGCTGCGTAACATGGTAAGGTGAAAAAATGCAACAGGTATCAGTACTACACTAACAACAAATGCAATAGTTCAGAGTTATTGTAAATTAAAATAACCCAAGACCATAATTATTTCATAGAAGGAAATGACACATGGTTGTCTTACAAATTGTCAAAAAGGAACAGGAGCTACCTGCATCTACCCCCTGGTGGAACAGAAATGAGTGGCTCCTGTTCTAGAGGAGAGGATGACGGTGGACAGAAATGAGTGGTTCCTGTTTACCATTGTTGAGTGTAACTCTAGATTCGTGTATCAATAATGGTTTCAGGGTAGAATGCATTTTGATATGTTAGTGTATTGTATTAATTGCTGAACTTTTTGACAATTTGTAAGACAACCAGGTGTCATTTCCTTCTGCGAAATAATTATGTTCTTGGGTTATTTTAATTTACAATAACTCTGAACTATTGCATTTGTTGTTAGTGTAGTACTGATACTTGTTGCATTTTTTCACCTTACCATGTTACGCAACGTCTTGTACATATAGACTATTATAAATAATTAGTTGTACAGATATTTAGTACTTCTCAAACTTTTTTACACGGTCAATTATAATTTCTAGCTATACAGTTGGTACTGCTCAAACTTCTTCCTATCATATATATTTGGTTTTTGATCGTTAGGTTACGGAGACATGAGCAGTGATGACAATACTGCAGACGAGAGACATGAGCAGTGATGACAATACTGCAGACGAGAGCTGCAACATCGAAGATGATGAGGCCAGCATGGAAGCTGATGAGTTCTCGTACAGCAGTTTGGAGGATGAGGTTTTTGAGAATGTCATGCGGTTCAATACAAGAGCACCGCGTCGTGTACCTGTGCAGAGTGGAATCAGTTGGATGCTAGAGACAATGGGAAATCCAGCATAGTGCCGGAATATTTTCCGCTTCAGTGCACAACAAATAAATAGGCTTCATGAGTTGCTAACAACGCGTTACAACCTGCAAGGTACATATGAAGTCTGTAGCTTAGAAGAACTTGGCATGTTTTTGTTCACAATGGCAGGTCCCCAAGCAAATAGAATGACAAACAACCAGTGGGTGCGATCTAGCTCGACAGTATCATTGTACTTTTGTCGGGTTTGGACTCTGTTGGTGCTATGGCTGCTGACATTTTGAAGCTGGTTCATCCAAATTTCAGTACTGTTCATCCCAGGCTGCTGAATGACGAACGATTCATTCCTTTCTAGAACTCGGTTGATGGTGTTGATGGAACGCACATTCCTGTTGTAGTCCCGAACCATCGGGCTATCGAGTACAGGAATCAGCACAATGAGACTACAAGAAATGCTCTTGTAGTTACTGCTGGGATGAAAGGGTGATGTTTCTTGACTGTGGTTGGCCTGGGTCTGTTCACGACCAACGTGTGCTACAGAACGCCATATATGGGTATCCATATCATTTTTCTAGACCCTCGCTTGGTAAGTCAATTTTACTCAAATGGTCCTTTTCGTATCAGTACGCACTTGTCTTTTGCATTTCTTGGTGATCAGTTCTGACATAAATTTGCTTTTTTGTAGAAAAATATTTTCTCGTAGATTCTGGGTATCCTAGTTAAATGGGATTCCTAGCGCCATATCCGCAAGTATGGTACCACCGGGACCAGTTTGTTGGACCCCATGCACCTACGCCCGACGGCCTGCATGAAGAGTTCAACTTCCTACATTCCTCTTTGAGAAATTCAATTGAGGGCTTTTTGGGAGAATAAAAAATAGATGGTGAATTCTAAATGGTGTCCCGAGCTACGATATTGAAGTCCAGACTGTCATCATACAGTCTGCATTTGCGCTGTATAATTTTGGGGTAGACTGTCAAGACGACAACTTCATGCACATGAACCAACTGTATAATGGACAGGCCATCCATCCAGTTTCACCGCCGTTCCGCGTCCGGTACAATGCGCCAAATAGCGAGGAGTCAATGAATACAATTCGTGATTGGATTGCAAACCACGTGGCAAGTGGTTAGATTTATCTAGTTCTGTGCAATTTGTAACAAATTATACGGTTACAAAATTTGTATAATTATTTCACTTTTTTGTATGCTCGTATGTTCTGTCGTTGATGAAATCCCCTACACGCGTTGCTACGTCACATTTGCTTGCACATTGTATGGAGAAGTCTTCCATCATCCATCCGGCCGATAGCAGCGACGATCTGTTAGCAGGTGAATGACAACGTTCCGTCTACGCCAACCAATGGAAGAAGCCGGCAGCTGCAGCCATAAAAGCCAACTTTTCTTAAGCCTCCCGGAATTAAGTGCTGCCGAACAGCGTGTTAATCTTTTATTTTAACTTAATTCCATAAATCATTTTGGATACGATTAAATGTAATCCGAGGATTTAAATATTTAGATTAGGTTGGCACCAATAATAAGTAAAATAAAAGGGAACAACCTCGGCATGATGCAATTTATCAAAAGTTTTTGACGGTTCATAATTTTGGGTTCATAATTTATTAGTCAAATTTTCAGGATGCTACAAACCTACCCCCCTAAATAAATCTCGTCCCCGAGATTCCTTATGGGTTAGCAAACAGGTAGGGAAATTCAGTCTTCAAATAATCCTCCCGCTCCTAGGTAGCCTCGTCTTCCGTGTGATTGCTCCATTGTACCTTATACATGTGGATTGTCTTGGTGCGAGTCCTTTCAACTTCCTTCAATATCTTGGTTGGTTGTTTGGGATAGGTGAGATCATTGCCAAGCTTGATGTCTTCTAACGGAGTTTGTTTTCTGGTAAGCAGAGACATTTCTTCAAATGGGACACATGGAACACTAGGTGCACGTCTGAAATACTCTCACGTAACTCTAGCTGGTAAGGTACCTCTCCTCTTCTTGCTATTATGGGAAAGGGTCCAACATATCGTGGTGCTAGCTTTCCTTTCACCTTGAACCTCTAGGTGCCTCGAAGTGGAGAAACTTTCAGATACATGCAATCTCCTACTTTAAACTCTAGATCCCTTCGCCTGGTATCTGTGTAGCTTTTTTGCCAAGATTGTGCCACCCTCAATCGATCTAGTCGGACCTTTTCTTCAGCTTCCTTGATTATATCTGGATTGAACACAGCCATTCTCCGGTTTCTGCCCACATTAGCGGGGTGCGGCACCTCCGTCCAAACAAGGCCTCGTTTGGGGACATCTTTAAACTTGCCTGAAAGCCATTATTATAGGAGAATTCCGCATAGGGTAAGCACTTCTCCCAATCCTTGGTGGAATCCAAAGTGCATGCCCTTAGCATATCCTCCAGTATTTGGTTTGTTCTTTCTGTCTGGCCATCTGTCTGCGGGTGGTAAGCGGTGCTGAAGGCAAGATGACTCCCTAGAGCTTCGTGGACTTTGTTCCAGAAATGGGACGTGAATTGGGTTCCTCGATCTGATATTATCCTCTTCGACACTCCATGCAGGCACACAATCCTGGACATGTACAATTTCGCTAATTTGGCTCCACTATGATTAGTCTTGACTGGGATAAATCTGGCAACTTTGGTGAGGCGATCCACGATCACCCAAATCGAGTCATATCCTGAAGCAGTCCTGGGTAGTCCAACGATGAAATCCATCTCAATCTCATCCCACTTCCACTCTGGAATTTTTAGGGGTTGTAGCAACCCTGCCGGTTGCTGATGTTCAGCCTCCACTCCCTGACACACGTCACAGATTGCCACATATTCGGCCACATCCCGCTTCATGTTAGGCCGCCAATATGCTCCCTTCAGGTCTTGATACATCTTCGTACTGCCCGGATGCAGCGAATAAGCCGAGTCATGTGCTTCCTTCAGTATCAGTTGTCTAAGATTGTTTTGCTTGGGCACATACACTCTCTTCTTGTACCATAGCATTCCCTTGCTGTCTACTGAGAATTCCTTCGCCTTCCCATCCTCTATCCGCCCTTTTACTTCTTTGACTTCCGTACTGTTCTTCTGGGCCTCTTCTATCTATCCTTGGAGCAACGGTTGAATTTCTAGAGCTTTTGAACCATCCTTGCTGGTCATGACCAAATTGAGATAGGCTACATCCTTCTTAGGTTCTGCTGGCGTACTTTCCTGCCTAAGTGGTTACAATGAGCCTTCCTGCTCAAGGCGTCAGCTACGACATTAGCCTTGCCAGGATGGTAATGAATCCTAAGATCATAGTCCTTGATTAGCTCCAGCCATTGCCTCTGCCTCAGATTCAGGTCCGTCTAAGTAAAAATGTACTTTAAGCTCTTATGATCTGTGTATATATCACAATGATTCTCGATTAGGTAATGCCTCCAGATTTTAAGCGAATGAACAACTGCGGCCAACTCTAGATCATGAGTGAGGTAATTCTCTTCGTGAGGTCGTAGTTGCCGCGAGGCATAAGCTACCACCTTTCCATCTTGTATCAGCACTCCTCCCAATCCTTGCCTGGATGCATCACAGTATATGATAAAATCCTTGCGGATATCAGGCAAGATTAGAATTGGTGTGGTTGTGAGCTTAACCTTTAATTCCTCAAAACTCTTTTGACATTGGTCATTCCATACGAACGTTTTCTCCTTCCTTAACAATTGAGTCATAGGTCTGGCGATTTTGGAGAATCCTTCGATGAATCTATGATAATAGCTTGCTAGGCCTAGAAAACTCCGCACCTCAGTCACAGACTTGGGTGTCTTCCATTTAGTTACTGCCTTGACTTTTGCAGGGTCCACGGCTACTCCTCCGCCCGAGATGACGTGGCCTAGGAAGGCAACCTCCTTCAGCCAAAATTCGCACTTGCTGAACTTCGCATACAATCGATGCTCCCTCAACTTTCCCAGCAATAGGCGCTGATGCTCCGCATGCTCCTCTTCATTTTGAGAATATATGAGGATGTCATCTATAAACACCACCACAAACTTATCTAGATATTCCATAAACACCTTATTTATTAAATTCATGAAGTATGCCGGCACATTGGTCAACCCAAAGGACATGACCGTGAATTTGTATAGGCCACAGTGGGTGGAGAACGCGGTCTTGGGAATATCTTCACCTAATCTTCAGCTGATGATAGCCTGATCTTACGTCAATCTTAGAAAACACTTTCGCTCCCTTCAGCTGGTCAAACAGATCATCAATGCGAGGGAGAGGATATCTGTTCTTGATTGTTACTTCGTTCAATGAACGGTAATCCACGCACATCCTCATGCTTCTGTCCTTCTTCTTGACAAATAGCACCGGGGCTCCCCATGGTGAGGAACTAGGTCACACATATCCTTTGTCCTAGAGTTCTCGGAATTGTTTCTTGAGCTCTTCCAATTCGTTTGCCGGCATCTGGTATGGACTCTTAGATATGGGTGCGGTACTAGGCATTAGTTCAATGATGAACTCTATATCCCTATCTGGGGGCATTCCTGGTAGTTCCTCAGGAAAAACATCTGGGTATTCCTGTACTACCGGCATTCCTTCCATTGGTAGCATAGTAAATATTCCCACTGGCTCGGTCGTAGAGCTTGAGGTCCTGACACATGGTTATCTTCATCGGTGCGTCCCATTGGTTGGTGATGGTGACTTCTCTATGAGTGCAATCTTTCACGCCCTTGTTTTGGGTTAACCAATCCATTCCCAAAATGATGTCCAAGGTTTGCAGGGTAAGCACCATAAGGTTTGAGAGGAACACCTCATCCTTAAGCCGTATAGGCACATCAACACAAGTATTAAACACCCTCATATCACCCCCAGGTGAATGTACTAACATCGGTTTCTTTAATTCTACCTTTTTCAGCCTGTGCTTTTCACTTGCTTTCAATGAAATGAATGAATGCAATGCACCGGAATCAAACAAAACTTTAACCGGAATGGAGTTGATAGCAAACATACCCATCAGAATGCCCTGATCATCCTAGGCTTCCTCAACGTGCACGTGGTTCATGTGACCACACCCAAATCCTTGAGCTGGCCTTGACTGTTGTGGGGTCCTGAATAAACCACGTCTAGCTGTAGGTGTGGCGGTTCCTTTGATGGCGGTGGCGTTGGCACCAGTACGGACGGGCGTACCACGTGGCTTGGGGCAATTGTTGGCATAATGCCCATACTCTCCACAGTTGAAACAGTCCACATTTTTCCTTCCTCCTGGTGCAGGGAGCATGGGCGCAGGGGTGCGGTACTGCGGGGCAGCAGGCCTTGGTGTAGGTGTTGGCACTGCTAGGCATGTCAGAACTGTTGGTGTTGGCTTCCAGCCTTGAGTTGGTGCGCCCTTGAAACATTGTGATGCCCCTTGGAGTGGGCGTGTCATGGCAAGCCTTCGTTTGTGTGGAGGCCATGGGCCCCAGGTACCTCAAGGAAGGCAATTACGGCCACTCGGACAGAGGGTGGGCCGGTCCCTACAATTGGAGATAGAGTAGGACTTGGCTTCATATTACCTTACATGACAAGGAAAGGGATATAATCCTAGTTGGACTCTCTATGTACTAATAAGGAAAGTCCTTGGTCATATCCGACTGGGTTTCCTACCCTGTAACCCTCATCCCTCTAGTATATAAGGAGGGGTAGGGAGCCCCCTAGGGCATAGACAGGATCTAACCAGAGAAACCTCAAAGGTAATACACAACAGCTGAAAGTAGGATATTACCTCACCTCGAGGGCCTGAATCAGGATAAATCATCTCGTGTTCATTAAGTTTAGATCTCATGAGTAGCCCCATATTATTATTGCCGATATAAAACATCGACAGTTGGCGCATTAGATAGGGGTGTCGGCGAGATCATCTTCAACAAGCCTGATGGATCCAATCACCGAAATCGACGGCATCAACTTCTTCCCTAGGCAAACAATCACCTTCGGGAGCCTCGACTTCGTCGCTGACAAGTTCGGCAACCTCACCCTGTCCGACTTAGATCCGATCCGATCGGCCAGGAACCAAGTCGACTCTGCGTCGGTCGGCCCACATAGTGCTGTAGCGATCCTCGTCGATATGCTGTGGCAATCTTCAACATGCCCGGGTCTCGGGACAACTCTTTCTTTCAGTGTTCGACTCGGACTTGGCCTCGAGCCAGCCAAGATCGGGCTAAGAAAGGAGGAGATCATCAATCTCCCGTTCGGACTCGGCAACACCGCGGATATCTTCGATCAACATCCGATGTGGCAAACCCGATCCCCTGGAGCTCGACTCGAATATGGCCCAGAGCCGCTCGAGATCGGAGCTAGGGAGGTCGGACTTGTAATCACCCCCATCAACTACTCTGATTCTGACTCTAAGTCGGACAGCAATTCAGCAAGCTTCTCTCCACCACACGAAATCTTCATGGTGTCCAAGGGCTCGACTCCCACTCAAGATGCACGCTGACTATGCAACCAATAAGAGGAGGAGGCCCGCCGACTGCAAGAATAACAAGAGGAAGATGCAAGACGCCTACATGCCGAGCACGATGCTCACAACGATGATCTGTGCAGGGCTGGGCAGACTGTTCAGCAGCAAATCCTCTAAACCCGAGTCGGTGACCACGACATTTTAATGACGCCTCAACAAAACATCGTGGCCGCTATAACTCTACTGGATACACTCTAGTTTGGGCCTTATCACCAGGCCACCCTGACGATAGCAAGGATAAAAACCATGATGCAGTGGCTCGTTCTTTTCCATATCGGCCAGAGAAAGGTTGATGCAGTGGCCGATATTTGATTCTTCCCAGAGGGTTCTATTCGTGGCCGATACTCTAATATACCAATCCCTCCACCCAGGAAGCTTGCTCGGCCATGATCTGAAGCTATTGGTCCAATCGCTGACTAACATGGCGGAGTTCTTGAAAGGAATACGTTGGGTTTCGGCGCTGATAAACTCTGTGGGATCCTCGCTACCCATTGGGCCGTGATAGAAGAAATCTGGGTAGTCGGCGGCTGGGATCAGAACTTGATTTCTAAGGTGCTACAGTGAACAAGAACACGACGAAGAACAGGTAAAGAACATGACAGATTGGATTCATCTAGGCTACAAAATCAGAAAAAAACAGTCGGGCAGAAAGATTACCTCAGGGACTGCGGATGCTGATGCCATTGCACCGGGGGGAGAAGAGCGGGAATCAGCGGTCGAAGAAAGGAGATGCAACGGTTCGTCTGAGTTCGCCAAAGTTCGTTGGGGTCTTGGAAGATGAAGCGGTAGTGCTCTGGTGATGTGAAAGCGTAAAAAAGGCTAGGGGGACGAAGCGGTTTATAGAGGTATGATGACCGGGCGGGAATCGAGGCCGTTGGCACTGTTTCAAACAATTAAGCCAAGTGGGCTACCTTGGGCCGCCTCGGTATGGAAGGAATCTGAAGGCCCAAAATGAAAGAATTTCGTAGTCCTATAGAGAGCTCCGAAATTGGGGGGCATGTGTTAACGCCAAAATTTGGTATGGCTCTGTAGCAGATTCGGTTAAGAAGAAAAATACAGTTAACCAACGGAAGTTGATCCAGAAAGGACCGAATCTGGAAAGAAGCCGTGAAGACCACAATATGGCAGTTAATTACTGTATCTATTAATTAGGCAAGTACTGGCGTCTATTTTCAGGAGACCTGATCTCGGGTCTGATCGGGTCTTGTTAGTGTTTCTTTTTGTAATTAGAAAATCGTGTACCGTGTCCTTAAGGACTCATATCAACTCGGGGTATAAATATGTATGCCCGGGTGCTTTGTAATCTATCTACATCAATCAGATCAATACAATTTCGGCGCATCGCCACCCCTTCGACGGGTTCTTGCTTCTCGAGCCGGGCTGCATCGGTTAAGTTCGACCTCCTGCGAGAGGGTAAGTCTCGTCACCCCGGACACCGCATCGGCTAGGACTTCCTCGGTTAAGTCCGATATTCTAGTCGGTTCATGGTGGATGGCTTACCACGATATATCTATTTTATCTATGGCTGCATCAGTTTAGTTTGACCTCATAGATCGATTAGGTATATCACATCACGCGTGCACAGATTGTATTGGCTTACTGGGTGTAACTTATCGACAGTTTGTGCTGCATCGGTTAGGTCCGACCTATTAAACTGCCTCCGATAAGTTATTCCTGCTAGGTTGATATTTTCTGTGCAAGTGTTTTATCTGAATGCATAGCTGATAAGTTATCATATAGTTCATCACGATTGCATTAGATCTATCGGCCTATCGAGGTCTTGTTATCGTTACCAGTCTGTGCTGCAACGGTTGGGTCCGATCTACTAGACTGGTAATAATAACTTTACTCTTAATAAGCCGATGGGTTTTATGCGATGTTTTATCGGAGTGCTTAGCCGGTAAGTTATCTGTATATCCAGCCGATTTGTCACAAACATTTAGAAAATCGCTGCTAACCCGGGCGCGAACACGAGGGAGAACCCGGGCACGAACAGCAAGTAAGTACCCGGGCACGAGCACAGGCGAGGACCCAGGCACGGGCACGAACAGCAGGTAAGGATCCGAACACGAGCACAGGCGAGGACCCAGGCACGGGCACGAACAGCAAGTAAGGATCCGGACGCGAGTACAGGCAAGGACCCGGGTAATGGGCGCGGACAGCAGGCGAAGATCCGGGCGCGGGCACGAGCAAGGGCCCAGGCACGGATGCGGGCAGTACCTTTGCGGCGACGCTAGTAATTTTAATCACAATTGGCTGGAGTTCATTCAATTTATTTATTTACGCATTCTGCCTATTCATTTTATCAGTTTACAGCTGATTTTTGAATATTTCTTCGGCAATTGGTTAGTTCGATAGTTGCTTATTATTATGTTACTGCTCATGCCATCATCGGCTTCTAGTCGGTGTATAAGTGCTATAGTTCATATCGGCCATCGGCCGATGAGACGAGTCAAGATCAGCTTCCAGCCGATTGGCTCATTGATCTAATATTTTTTATTTCCTTGTCAATTGCAGGGTCAAATTGACTGGCACGCCTACGAACCTCAAGATTTTAGGACCTGCACTGGAGTGAAGCAAATCTCCCAGGCCTTCGCGTGTCTCCAAGACGTCGAACGGCCCCGGCGGTTTTCGGCATCAATAGACGCCACGAACGCGAGGAAGATGAGCGTCGCCGACTAGAAGACGAGAATGAGCTCTTCGGCCTCCACCATGAGCGGTTTCACTGCCGTAGTCGGAGTCGAAGTCCTTATGCAGATGAAGGAGTACCAGCCTTCACCCATGAGCTGCAACAAGTCGAGTGGCCATCAGGCTTCAAGCCGACTGGAATTGAAAAATACGACGAGAAGACCAACCCCGAGTCCTGGCTCACATTTTACACTCTGGCGATCCGAGCAACTGGAGGAGATCACAAGGCCATGGCTAACTACCTCCCAGTTGCTCTAGCCGACTCGGCGAGGACATGGCTAACTGGACTTCCTAAGAGGTCAATCAGCTCCTGGGGAGAACTCCGAGAACGCTTCATCGCCAATTTCCAAGGAACATACGAGAGGCCATCTTCCGAGTATGATCTATATCAGTGCCATCAAAGGAAGAACGAGTCTCTTCATGATTTTATCAAAAGGTTTTCTAAGAAGAGGAATTCAATTCGGAAGATTAAGGACGAGGTCATCATCACTGCCTTTCAAAAAGGAGTCAAGGACACCCTGTTTATCACTAAGTTCACTCGGAAGCCTCCAAGTTCTGTCAAAACTCTATTCGACACAGCGAACAAATACGCCGACTCGGTTGACGTTGTTGCTAAGGCCCTCAATGACAAAAAGGCACCCCGACAGAAAGAGCGGAAGAACATCGATGACGCGGCCCCAACTAAGACTGGGAACCGCAAACGCAAGTCGGACGACTTTATTGTGGTAGTCGGTCACAATTGTCTTCGACCTCCTACAACTGAAGATTATCAGAATGATAAGTGACATGCTCGGGGGCTCAAAAGCTCAAATATAAGGATGGCATCCCTACTCCCAACTCATGCAATACCGAACAGCTAAGTCGCTTTCTGATAAATAGTTTTTCCTTTATATGATATTCTCATCTAAATAGGCCAGGAGGCAATTCACTTCCCTATGGTTTGACTCGGATACGGCTTAATGCCAGTCGGGATTGGATCTAGGGGAATGAGATCATCAATTCCTCACTCGGTCTCGCCAATGTCGTAGCCGCTTACACCTAATAGGTGTACATTCTGCGCATTTTCTATTTTTGCTCTTAATAATTGCAAAAGTACTTGAATAGCATAAATTCCGATCCGTGAAGCTTTGCTCCATGAAAGACGAACTCAAGTCACCCAAAATGCGTGTCTGGGAAAGAGCCATGAGCCGACTCCTGATGCTTGAGGGCTATGACTAGTCAGGCAGAGTATTTAAATGTAACGGGTCAACTACTCGGAGAAATTAATATCAATAAGAGGATTAACACATATTTACATACATTGTAAAATGTTTAGATTTTCTTTGGGTGATTGTTTTCTTCATCAGATGCTACTCATCCGATATGTTTATAATGCAGGGCCAATTTCAGATACGCATAACAGGAACTCATGGCTACGAGCCGATCTCCTACGCTTGGGGGCTAGACCAGTCTGCCAATATACACTTGGAGTGTGTCGCTTCAAGAATCACTCGGAATGCTCCACGAGGGCTACTGACTGAGTACTTGTGCTAGTCAGGACATGGATGTCACCTTTATCTTGGTATGCCCCATGGGGGCTAATAACCGACCTCCGACACTAGTCGGAGCTCGGGTATCACGCTGCTGGGTATGGTACACCTCATGAGGGTCACCAGCCGAATCCTATGCTAATGAAAGGTTCGGGTACCTTATTTGGCCATGACTTTGTTAGGTAGGGTACGCCCCATGAGGGTCACCAGCTGAATTCTATGCTAATGCGAGGTTTGGGTACCTTATTCGGCTACAATTTTCCTAGGTTGGGTATGCCCCAAGAGGGTCACCAGCCGAATCCTGCGCTAGCGCAGCATTCTAGTACCTATTTGGCCAAAACAATGATAGAAGCCACTACTGGAGCTTTTAGTCAGAGGTAGCACCAAACTCAAAACCTATGGAAGTGCTCATTATTTTCAAGACTGGAAGACCCCAATCATTTGTTTTCTACTGGAAGATGAACTTCCTAAAGATTGTAATGAAGCTGAGTAAGTCAAGTGACAGAGCAAAAGCTTTATCATAGTCGAAGAAAACCAATATTGTCAACGTGCATCCGGAGTTCTCATGCACTACGTCACACCTGAGGAGGACAAGTAGATCCTACAATCTATCTACTCGGACATCTGTGGCAACTATGCTGCATCTAGAACGTAAGTCGGAAAGGCTTGCAGACAAGGGTTCCTCTGGCCGACTACGGTTACCGACGCCAATGACATTGTTCAGACATGCGACGGATGCTAATTTTTTGGGCTGTGCTGGGTATGTCGGTTTGGGCGGACTTATTCGATAGTAGGCCAAAGATATGAATTCTTAAATAGCATGCCCTATTGGGTCGCCCGCTGGTCGTGTTAAAATCACAATTCAGGTGCTATTTTACAAGAACCAATTAAATAATCAGATACGCTTCATGTTAAGCCTACAGTCGGGTGTATACATTCGGGTATCTTGATTATTTTAAGGTATTGAGGATATATCCTAATAAGGATTAATAGCTGGTCTCCATTAAAATTGGGGATGCAGGTATCTCTCAAGTACACCTCATTACATATTGGATTTACTCCATTGTGATACTCGGCTTATATGTTTAGCCAAAATTGTCTTGAGCAAAAATACTTCCAGCTGACATGATGCTGAAGAGTCTCATTTCTAGGTAGTATACTACTCGGGAAAGGCTAAAAGGTTAAAGATCTTTGACTTTATGTTTAATTGTTTCACAATTAAGCACAAAGTCAGGGGCTACACTTAGGTGCGCCTATTCGGTGCACATTATTTATATTCTTCCATGAAGCCCTTCATAGCCTCGTTGCTAGCTGACATGAAGCAGGACTCGGGAGAAGAAGCATTCGGACAATGAGTACTTTGGAGCAAAGCACTCGGAAATCTCTTCACCGTGGAGGATGAGCACTTGGCATCAGCCGTGACTCAACTATGAAGGTCTTAGGGGCTACTATGGAGGCCATGGGCCCCAGGTACCTCAAGGAAGGCAATTATGGCCACTCGGACAGAGGGTGGGCCAGTCCCTATAATTAGAGATAGAGTAGGACTCAGCTTCATATTACCTTTCATGACAAGGAAAGGGATATAATCCTAACCGGACTCTCTATGTACTAATAAGGAAAGCCCTTGGTCATATCCGACTGGGTTTTCTACCCTGTAACCCTCATCCCTCCAGTAAATAAGGAGGGGTAGGGAGCCCCCTGGGGCATAGACAGGATCTCACTAGAGAAACCTCAAAGGCAATACACAACAGCTGGAAGTAGGGTATTACCTCACCTCGAGGGCCTGAACCAGGATAAATCATCTTGTGTTCCTTTGCAATCCATCAAGTTTAGGTCTCATGAGTAGCCCCATATTATTGTTGCCGATATAAAACATCGATAGTTTGCAGTTGTTTTCCACCGTCTGTTGGTCATTCTCCAATCGCACTACTTTGTTGATCAGACTCTGGAAGTTGTTATGGTCCTGCCCTATCATGGGCCCATGGAGTTCATCGTTCAAACCCTTGATGAACTTGTCTATCTTCTCGTACTCATCGAATAGATCACATGGGCCGTAGCAGGCCAGCTGAGTAAACTTATTCTGGTACTCATGCATAGTCATGTCCCCTTGCTTCAACTTCTTGAATTCATTCTTCTTCATGCGCATCATAGCTGCAGGCATGTAATTCTCTTGAAATGCTGCGGTAAATTCCTTGGTTCGGTATCTCCTTCTTCACAGGTCTCCTTGTAAGTGTCCCACCAGTTCCTTCCAGTTGATTCGCAGTGAAGATTACTTTGTCAGCCTGACGCACGTGCACCAAAGTCAACTTCTTCTCCATTAGATGCAGCCAATCCTTAGCATCCATGGGTTCTTCGGCCCCAGCAAAAGTTGGTGGCTTAGTCCTCATGAACTCGTTGAAATTTGAGTTCCGACGGTTCCCTTGATTGTTGACAATAGCTTGAAGCAACTGGGTCTGGGTAGCCATCACCTCGGCCAGGGTGGCCGGGTTGGGTGGTGGTGGTACTTCATCAGTGGTGCCGGTGGCTTGACCTCGTCGAGTATTCACCATCTGTTAATGAGAAGGGTAAGAATCTACCTATCTTGGAGTAGGATTTGTAAAGTTTTTTTTAGTTGAGGTTATATTTATCTGATCTTCTAACATCCATGTTGCGTTAGATCAATCATGCAAAGGGCCTCATAATGAAGAAGCGAACATAAGTAATATGAATAGTGATAACATCACATGGTCCACATCATAGCATTACAAGGACAATGATGCAACTGACTGCACACACAAGCAGTCAAGAGAGATAGTACACAGGCAAATCATCGAACTATCCTAACATCTAGCTAGTTAAAGGGGGGGGGGGGGGGGATGGCTCGTTGTCCAAAAACCTGCCAAAGCGCACTAAATCATCCATCTCCAGCTCGAGCTGTCTACTCAACCAACCAGCCTCCCGTATCGGGCGTAGGCAGTGAGTGGTCTCTGGCGAACACGAACCTGAGAGGTGTGGTGGGAACAGGGGCACTCGGGGACTCCAGCTTGGCCTGTCTGTATCTCGATCTTGATTTCTTGCGGGCAGTCCTGCGAAGATTAGGGCTCCAACAAAAGTAATGCGGAATGAAGGTCTGGACTCCACGAAATCCTCCGGAGCCAATGTCTCCTCCTCCTCCGGATCAGTCTCTAGTTCTGGATCGATCTCTGGCTCAGGATCAGACTCACTGCTATCACTGCCTATGCATATAGGGGTCTCCACACAGCTGCCAAGCAGGGTCGGGGAGGGTGCTCGACTAGGTGTGTCTGTCTGCATGGGCTCTACTCCCAACTCTATAGTCTGCCCCTCCTCTAATCCAACTAGAGGCGATCCAGCCCGAGTGCCCAGGTGGTCAAAGTCCTCCAACAAGGTACGAAAGGAGATCTGGTGAGGTGGTGTGAGTAGGCAGTAGTAGTCGAAGAGGTGATCGTACACTGGCGTAGCTAGGTGGGGTGGTGCAGGGGTGGAGGTTGAAGCAGCGGCTGGGGAGGCAGTAGGGGCGGTGATAGTGGAAGAGGCTGTGGTGGCCTGAATCTGCGCCTTGGGCTACTGGATCTACTGCTCACAGCTCTCAAGCTAGCTCCTAAGTATGTCCCGCTCAGTAGTCCTAGTGTTGTGTACTGCTCGACCAGTTGTCCGTACTGCTAGGAGTGAACCTGAAGCTGCCCCTTCAGTGACGCGATCTCTGCCCGTGAGACTAGTGCTCCTCCTCAAGCTACTGGTGTGTGTGTGTGTGTGAGGTTGATCAGGTCAACCTCCAAGTCTCCCAGACGTCCCTGCTACTCAGATGGCTCAAGTAACGCCACCTCATAGCAATCAGCGGCTGCCTTCGCCAACCTGGCCAAACAGGTCACCATCGGGTTGAAGCAGCACGGGGTGTCACGGATAGTGCAGAAGGTGTCATCCTCGCCCCTGTAAGGGTGGTGGGTGAACTCTGTCCTCTTCAGCTCCTCCCTGTGCTGAGCGTGTAGTCGGAGAAACGCCTCATGAGCAGCGTCCTGGACTGTCGACTCCATCGAGTCATGACAGTAACGGGATCGGAAAAGGTACTCCGGCTCAGTGGCAATGCGTGGCTGTATCCGTACAGAAGCCTCCCACTTGTCACGGTCGCCGAACTCGAACTTCTTGGCATAGTAGACTGGTGCTATCGGGTAGCGCAGGCAGCTCATCATCTTGCACAGATGCTCATTGTATCCTCCTAGGGTGTCCATGGTCACATCAATCCAGCCTATGGTCTGACCAAAACCTGCCATCTACAAAATGTTTTTGAGGGAAAAAGTCAGCTCAGTGGAAAACTTTAAAGGTGTACAGAAGGGTAAGGTATGAGGAAAATATGTTTCGAGTAGTAAAATATAGGTTTTTCGGAAATATTCGATGTGGGAGTTCCTCCCTTGACCATACTACAAAAAGGGATGGGGCGCCATTGGTCTTATCCTACAATCATACCAACTTTGTAGACTCCCGTTTATATGACAGGAGACCCTCGTGTATTATTTGCACCATTTCCCTGGATCAAGTAGTTTTGTACACATGAATACAATGTTAATAGCATCAGGCACACACACTAAAGCCTAGGCAACGACCGGGGACTAAGACCTACTAGGCACCATCATCTTCAGCAGCCTACGGGTAGTGAGCATAAGGGTCTTCATTAACTTCATCCTCGAATACTGATGGATTTAGCAAGGGTGAGTACGGGAGTACTCAACAAGCCATCGTACAAATTATACAGTTGCAAGCAGGACAAGGAGTGGCTTGGTTCCTTTGTGTAAAGCAAGCTTTTCGAAAATACTTTCACAAACCTAGGACCTAGCAATGACTCACAAGTTTTAAGCCATGGTTGTATTAATATCAGTGGAGGTTCTGTCCACTATCCGAGTTATAAAGAAAGGCTTCCCACCACTGATTCATGATGATTTTCTGGGGTCCACCCATTCCCGCCTTTCGGGAATTGACCTTCCCAGTCCAAAACCATATGCAATACCCCCCATCATCAATTTAAATATTTAGAGTCTAGCCAAGTGTATAACATGTCCCGGTACTCAATTAAACATGAGCACGGCTATTCGAATAGTTTGAGATATTCACACTGCAGTGGATGTACACTTTATCCGCACTCTGTGACTTGCCCAACGAATGAGCCTAGTCCCAACAAATGAGACGCACCACGGCAAAGCATGTCAATAACCTTACTTGGGCAATACCTGCTCCATGAACTTTAGCCCTCGTGCACTCTAGGCATACACGGTTTCTAGCAGTGAGAGGAGTTCTGGCATTCCCGGGAAGGAAAAACACACACATTCATTAAATTATAATTAAGTCAAGTTTAACTTAGGTTACCCACCGATGGTTATCCACCGAGTAGGTTTCCCACCTATCCCACACCTAAATGAAACCACCATGTCTTGGGTACCACGTCTGCTTGGCTATTTACTTTGCTAGATCTATACCCATGCGAGAAGTACAGTCGTACTTGGTTCGTTCCATGTATAGCGTCATGGCTCAGTCCTTAATTGACTAGTGCGGTCCAACCTTTCCCAGAAACCACCCAATCCATGCAACCGCCCCGGTCGAAAACATTGTTTATTTTTACTTTTATTTTCTCAAGACATTTCATCCGTGTCATGGCAATGTGGTGCTCATGTTTCCACATGCCGAAATGTAATTACCTTCCCTAAGGTAATTACCCCAAGCAAAGATTTTATTTGAATAATCATGAGAATAGTGCAACTAATAGCATAGCTAAGCATTGTCATAATTTGACTAGGGACATACGATAATTTTAAGGCAACAAGGTGAAAAGGGTATTCAATATCAAGGAATGGCATAAGCACAATTAGGTAATTCAATATTGCGTGCAATTTTGTTTGCGATCAAAATAATTTCGCAATAGGTTCAACATGCTCAAGGTAGTGATGACTTGCCTTGCTCAGAGTCTTGCGGTTCCTGGTCCTCGATCAACTCAGCAGCTCCCTCGAACTCTAAATTTACGAGCGAGGGATTTAATTTGAATTCGGAACGGAATTCAAAAAAATCAAAAAAATCCAGAAAAATTTATAAAATAAAAAATTGGTACCAACAGTTAGACCTTGAATTTAGGTTTAAGTTTCATTTGAATCGGTGCTACTGTTTAAAAGTTATAGCCTTCTAAAGATTCAAATTTGAATTAATTCAAATTAATGGTGAAAGGACACTATGCTTCGGGCGGCCCAATCAGCATAGGGCCCAACCCAGGTGGCGACGAGGCTGACAGGTGGGACCAGTCCGAAATTCATTTAGTTAACGAATTATTTTCCTAACAGAAAAAAGGGGAGCGACTGATAGGTGGGACCCGGCTCCACTGACCAGAGCCGATCCGGCCACTAATTGTAACATCCTAAAAATTGTGGGAATAAAAATCTGTAAAATTTTAAACTTTTTAAAACTTTTTGTATCATGCTGCGACTTTGCTTGAGTTGTCTGAAAATCCACCGTGGAAGAAACCAAGGCAACATTAAATCTCAGCGTATACCGAGTTAATTCATAATCTAATTGATAAATATTATCCCAAGCAAATATTATACAAGTGAAAGGAAATTAAATACCCATTTAATTTCCAATTTATAAATATACAAGCTGACAATTAAGTTTGTAATTTGACACTAAAAGATAGGGAATTAAAATATTTTTTATTACCAAATACCTAAAATACTAATGGGAATTTAGACTGGTTTTATAAATACAAATAATCCATTCAAATGGAAAATACACATGAAATGGGAATGGTTTTTCATTCCCAATAAAGCACAATAAAATATACTCATAACTTGCAAATAAACAAACTATTTGAACAAAAGATTCTTTTTTTTCCTTTTAAAGGAAATTTGAAAACCCAAATCTAATTGATGATCTGAAGTTTCAAATTTCTGAGGAGGAGCTCAAAACCACAAATCCAAGTTTGAATCCACACTCAAATCAACTAACTCTGAATCTAACGTTATTCCCTATACTCTTTTTTCCTTTTTCCTGGAAACCCACTGCCGCCGCCAGTGTTCTCTGCCTGCCAGCTGCTCGACTTGGGCCTGGCCCCATCAAGTCCTTGCCTCTGCTCACCCAAGCCGGCTAAGCTACCACCGCACACTGCAGCCACGCAACTGCTCGCATACACGCCGTCAACGCTGTGCTATGCCGAACCCATCTGCAGCTGCACCAAGGCTAGCCGTGTCGATCTCGCACCCACTGCCGCGACAACCCACACGACACACCACGCGATGCTGCACCGAACCAGCCCAACCGTGTGCGACATCCGCGCCGTGCGCCCGCCTTCTCACCGCCGGGGCCGCTCGTCGGAGTTCTGCCGCCGCCGCAGCTGGCTAAACCGTGCCGGAGCTTGCCGAGCCTCGTTGCGCTCCGCCGTAAGAGGCCGGTCGCTGCCACCAGCCAACCGCCCAGCTGAGCCATGCGTTCGAGGTCTAGCACGTTTACTGCCATGCCGAGCCGCCTCCATGCGTCGCGACTCGCCCCGTGCGCCGCCGCCTAGCACGCGCGTTCCCGCCACGCGGCCGGGCGCTGTCTCGTCGCGCGTCTCGTCTCCCCGCTGTGTGGCGCTGCTCGCGCCGCGCGTCCCGAACTCCCGATGGACCAAGCCGTGTGCCGCCCCTCGTCCCCGTGCGCTGCATCGCGCCAAGACAAGTTCGCTCGCGTCAGCCACCGTGCCGACCCGTCCTTCCCGGTTGTCGCGCAGACCAATGATTGCCGCCATCACGTCCACAGGTATAGGTGGCCAAACGGGCGGACCGGGCCGGCACGGACCGAGGCACGGTCCGGCACGGCCCGCTACGGCACGGCCCGTGTAGGCACGGTTCCTGTAGCGGGCCGTGCCGTGCCGGCCCGCGTGCCTCCCCCCGGCCCAGGCACGGCACGCCGGGGTCGTGGGCCGTGCCGTGCCGGCACGGCCCGTCGGCAGCCCACCGTGCCCGGGCCGGCCCGGTCCGCCAACGCCTGCCGTCGCGCGTCCGGCGTCCCCGGCCTCCGCCGCCGCTTCCCCGCCTGCGCGCCGCCGCCGCCTCCCCGCATGCGCGCCGCCCCTCGCCGCCTGCCGCCGCCTCGGCCTCCGTCGCCTCGGCCTCCTCGGCTCCTCCGCCTCGTCCCGCCGCCTCGGCCTCCTCCGCCCCCTCCGCCGCCGCCTCCCGCGCGTGCCTCCCCGGCCTCCGCCGCCTGCCGCCGCCCTCCGCCGCCTCCCCGCCTGCGCCGAGTCCCGACCGGACTGAGTCACTCTCACTTAGTGAGAGTGACTGAGTCTGAGAGAGATGAGTAAAAAAAGAAAAAAAAGAGACTTAAAAAATTTTAAAAAATTAGAGGAGTGGTAAAAAAATATTAAAAAAATATAAAAACATTATGTAAGATGAGTAAAAAAATATGAGGGTATTTTTTGATGATATTAGAGGAGAAAATTTTTATATGTTTAAACAAGCAAAATAGAAGAACATACATAGTTATGCAATTTAATTTCTACATAGATATAGAGAAAAATTGCGCAATGACCTTTATTGATTTTGATATTACATAGCTGCCTCATTAAAAACTCTGTCATGTAAAAACTCAATTTTGAGAAAACCATGACAAAAGAAAAAGAGTACAGCTAAAGGTCAATACTTAAAATAAAAAGATTACTCTAGTTCTCATTTTGTAGGTAAAGATTTTCGAACTGCTCAGCCAAATCTTGGTTCTCCGTGGTGTGTTGGGCACGTTCCTTAGCTAGCTCCCAGTCTTTAACCGCAAGTAGCATTTCTACACCTCACTGCGGAGATTTCTTCTTCTCTCCTCAATAATTCTTGCCGCAAAGACTGAAGGCCGATTCGGATGATACCGTAGACACAGGCACCGTGAACATCCCGTGCTAGCTTTGAGAGCACGGGATATTGGGTCTTGTGATCATTCCACCATTGAAGAACGTTGAGATCTTCCTGGTTGATCGAGTCGCTGTCCAAGTAGGTAGACAGCTCAAGAGCTTCAAGTGAAGCATGTGCAGGACTTGCTACGGCCGAACTTCACCACCGGTGCTCGAAGAAGAGAGGAACCACCCCAATTCGGCCCACTGCAATTCTTCTTACCTAGGACAGGGACGGGTGGGGCTCTTTGCACGCGAACTCCCTGAAACTTAGTTTCATACTTTCGAAATACTTCATACAATTTTGTCTTACAATCAGAATAGTAGTTAGTGTAATCAATATTCATTGTATCCCAATAAGATTTAAAATATTTAGAAACCCCCGTATTTTACCCCTAGGATCAAGAATAAATGCAAAAGCATACAAGTAGGAATGTTTCCTCCAGTATTAAGATATTTTTGTTTCATGTTATATACTGCAAATCCTAATAGTTGGTCATCTTCATATTCTTTTAATAAAGTGGCAATCTCAAAAATTTTATGCAAAATTAAATTAGCAGTTGATAGTAAACACCAGACAAAGAACAGTTACATCATAAAATGTTTCAAGAAAGTAATAAAACCTTTCTACAACATGCCAAGACTGTTCTGTCAGTAGCGGTTGCCCGTCACTGGTAACAACATTCTTGGACTGCAAGAAAACAGTTAGCATATCTTTGTAAGGCAAGACATGTTTCAAACATTAAATAAATCGAGTTCCACCGATGGTCCGCATCCGTTTGGAACTTGCGTGGTTGCTTGTCCGAAGCGATGCAGAATCGCTTGAAGGTCGCAAGTCGAGGATTAGAACCATTCAGCCATGTTATGGCTTCACGGATAGAATCGAGATATACAGTTTACTCTTTTAAAACCAGATTTAACTATAAGATTAATAATATGGCAAGCACAACGTTGATGTAAAAGAAATGATTCAGTATAAACATTGAATAAAGGCTGCAAAATTTTCCATTGCTCTGGAATTTGCAGCTGCATTATCTAGAGTTTACTGCAAATATTTTATTTGTGATGCCAAAATCCTCACAAACTCTAGAAATTCGTTCAGCAATATTTTCTGCATTATGTGAAACATCAATTAATTTTAAAGCTATTACTCTTTTTTGTAGTTCCCATTCATCATCAACATAATGAGCAACTACACTAATATAGTCTTCCTTAGCCTACCACTCCAAATATCAGATGTGATACTAATAGAAAATGTGCAAGTAGCAAATAATTGTTTAATATATCCCGGCCTTGGTTGTAAACATTCACCAAGTCCCGGGTTGTAGTTTGTCTACTAACAGCTTGAACTAGGATTATGAGCAGTTTTAATGTAAGTCTCAAATGCAGGAGACTCACCAAAATTTAGGGGTAGATCCTGTCTAGCAATTAAACGGGTAAGGGAATCTCGTGCTACCTGAGCATCATACTCCCATGAACGACCGTACCGTCGGATTGAGTACAGTTGCTGCTGTCTTAGTGGTAACATTGCTTCTTCACACACGCCTCAGCATGCCTCAAAATGCCTGTTCACCAGAAGATTTTCCAGAGAGTTTAGTTTTACAAATTTTACATTTCGCGTAAGTTACCTCCCTTCCATCCGCGCGGTCTCCTTGATCTCATCAAAATGTTGCAGGCGGAGGAAGTTCTTGATCTCTTGAGCCGGTTGCCGTTGACAAGCTCCCGCTCGCAGTTCGGATCTTGTGAAGCCGCATGTATTTCCTCCATATGTTCTTGCGGTGTAGGAGCCGACCCGGAGTTGTCTCCTTGCGACATCGACAGATAGCTCGGGTCGAAGTCGCTCAGGAGTTGAAACGTCGGGTATTGGATCATCCTGCAATATAAATAGAGAAAATTAGTATTAAAAAAAATAGTACGAACAAAGAGAAAATTTAAGATTTTTTTACCTTGCAGGAGCACCGGAGGCTGCAGCTATTACCTATGAGAATGTGGGAATTTTTGAATTTTAGACAAAATTTGTCTAAAACAAAAATTTTGAAAAAGAGAGCAAAAGAGAGAGAATAGAGCACAAGAGAGAGATTGGGAGGTTTGATGAGGAAAAATTGGCTGGGGGTTCCCTATTTAATAGGAAAAAAATTTCACAATTTTTCGGATTTTTTTGATATTTTTTCGGATTTTTTTGTCATGCAACGGCTAGATTCAAAAATCTAGCCGTTTTTTCGGACCGTTGGACAGGTGTCAATTTTTGACTGGGCCAACGCCGAACACTGTAGCAACGGTCATCAGCAACGGCAGATGTCAGTGCAACAGTCGCCTGCTCCTCCTCCCGCACGCCACGCCGGCCAGGCCGGCCTCGACTCTCCCGGCCTCCTCTCTTGCTCGGCAGCCCTCCGCTCTCTCCGCCGCCTGGCCTCTCTCCGCCTCCTCGGCTCCCACCTCCTCGGCCTCGGCCTCCGGCTCCTGCGCCTCGGTCCTCGCCTCCGCTTCGCCCTCCTCCGCCTTCCCTCGCTCCTCGGCTCCTCGCCCTCGCCTCCCGCCTCCCGGCTCCTGGCTCCGCCGCTCTCCGCTCCTCCGGCTCGGCCTCGCCCGGCCTCCTCCGGCTCCTCCGCCCTCCTCCCGCCGCCTCGGCTCGCCCCGCCTCCTCGCTCCTCGCCTCCTCCGCCTCCTCCTTCCTCCGCCTCCTCCCTCGCCCGCCTCCTCGCCTCCTCCCGCCCTCCGCCTCCTCCGCGCTCCTCCTCGGCTCCTCCCGCCTCCTCCGCCTCCTCCTCCTCCGCCTCCTCGCCGCGCCTCGGCTCCCGCCGCCTCCTCCGGCCTCCTCGGCTCCGCGCCTCCTGCCCGGCGCCTCCTCCCGCACCCGCCTCTCCGGCTGCTCGCCTCCGCCGGCGCCTCCGCCGCCGCCTCTCGCCTGGGCGCCTGCCCGGCCCGGCGCGACGCCTGCCTCGGCCTCCGCGGCCGCAGACGCCTGCCACGGCGGCGCGGCTCCGCCGCCGCCCTCCGGGCGGGCCGTGCCGGCCGTGCCCCGTGCCGTGCCCCGTCCCTTCCGGCGCCCGTGCCCGTACCGTGCCGTGCCCGTGCCGGCCCGCTACAGTCCACGGGCCGTGCCGTGCGCACCGCCGCGCCAGGCACGGCACGGCTACTCGGGCCGTGCCGCACGGCCACGGCCAACCGTGCCGGGCCGGCCCGGGCACGGTTACTGTAGCACCGTGCCCGGGTCGGCCCAACGGGGCACGGCCCATTTTGACATCTATATCCACAGGCCCACGCGACTCGTCAACGCGGAGACCCCACGGCTACTGGCTCCTCACGCCACGCACCGGGCTGCTCCTGCCACGCCCAACCCGACGCGCGTCCAGCCGCCACCGACCACCCCTGCCTCGAGCGTCGGCACAGGAGAAAAGGACGGAGCGCACGTCGCCATTAATGAGGTCGACGACCTCTGCGACCCCACCTCGTCCTCGCTTTCCTCTCCACGCCACCGAGAACCCGCCTACAAATCTCGCCGCACCGAGCCGCTGCATCCTTTCCGCTCACCCTTGCACTCCCCGCGTGCACGGACCGCCAAGCCACCTCGATCCACTTCGTCTCGCCTCGCTCTCCGCCCCAGAACGGCCGCTCCGATCGGAGCCGCACCGGCGCGCCCCTCCGAGTGGGAAGGAGGAGGACGATGCCCCGATCCAGTCCGCGGCGACATCGTGGGTGCGCCCGAGCCGGAGAGAGGAGGAGCAGGCGCTCGCGTGGCTCGGAAGGACGCCGCCACCGGGAGCACGGGACGAACCACACGCGTTCGACGACGCCCCAGCGTGAACCACTCTGGACGAACCGCGCGTACCCGGCATTGCTGCCTCGTTCGACCAGAACCTCGCCGACCGTCGCACGATTCCCTTTGCCAAGCCTCGGCGTGCCGCTCCCTGGCTGCCGCGCGGTGAGAACCGAACCACCTCCCCGTCTCCTAATCCGCCGCTTCTCTGTGTTTGACAAAGCCACCGATGCCGACCGCCATCGGCTATCGCGGACCCGCACGCCGGCGCACGCACCCACATGGCCAACACCCTGTTCGACCCCGCCGTGACCACGCGAAGCGCTCCGCCGCCTCTGAGAGAGCTCGAGCGCCATCCTCTCGCCGGTAGATGACCCAAGACCTCCCGTAGCTAGCCCGCTCCGTACGCCGTCGATTAGGCCGCGGCACGACGCCATGCGTTTGCCGCCGTGCCGGGGTAAAGGACTGGTAGGCCGCGCCGGAAAGATCCCGTTCCGGCAAAGGCAAGAGAGGCGAAACCGTCCTCGTGTCGGGAGGAAGCCGTAGAGGGCCCGCGCTGGCCGATTTCTCACCGGAGCCGGCGTATTCGACGGCGAACTGAGCCCCTCGAGCTCCCGCCTCCACAGCCGCCATCCAGCAACGAGTAGCCCTCCTTCGCGCCTCTGGAACCTCGAGACCCGCCTCAGCCCTCCCGTCGCAGTCGCCGTCTTTCGCCGACGCGCTCGAAGCCCAGCCTGGCTCGCCGCCGCCTCAACAGCTGTCCCCGCCTCCCCGCGCTTAGCCGTCGCGCCGCCTCTCAAGGTGACCCAGCTCCCCGCAGGCTTCCCCTCACCGGCTGGCCCGGGCTCCGGCCGGCCCGGGCTCCGCGCGCCCATCTCTAGCTCGCCCGGGCGTGAGGAGCGAGAGCTAGAGACAGTGTGAAAGAGAGCACGAGGGAGAAGAAAGGGGAAAGTGAGGAAGAGATTAAGCAGGGAGGAGAGGGGCTAGCAACCGGGCCCCACGTGTCATAGGTTTGGTTAAGGACTAATAGTAATATTTAAGTTAATGACTTGCTTAACACAATAGACTGACATATAGGCCCAATATGTTAAGAAAACCAATTAAACCCCTATTCAAAATATGGACCTGTTAAAACCTGTTAGGGACTAGTGACACTGACATGTGGGCCCACCCATTTGACAGTAGCCAGCTGGTCAACTTGTTGACCTATGCCCACTTGTCAATGACTCTGGTATTTCTTTGAGAAACTAAAGTTTTAAATAAATAAAAATGATTGATCCCACTGTCAGTGAAGCAAAATCCTTTCCCTTAAAAAAATAAATTTGAGAAAAGGAATAAAAATGAGCACAGTGCAAACTATTTTCTTTAATGAAGTAAAATCTGATTAACCTTAGAAATTCATAACTAATTCAAATAAATCCGAATTAAGTGAAACTGTCTCTAAAATTTTGTAAATTCAATGTCTATCTTTTTGGAAAAAAATAAAGTGCGCCACAAATATAATTCATAGCACAGTTACTTAAATAAACGCAAAGTGGTTAGTTAATAACCATTCTAAAATTTTCCCTTAGGAAGGTTTGACTATAATAATAATCATCTTGACTCTTAAATATGCTAGCACATTTTGGTAAGCCCTAAAAACATGGAACATGGATGAACTTAAATCTTATATTGTGATAAAAACAACAAAGAATTTACTAAAGCACCCTTAATCGAAACATGATTAATTATGTACACTTATAGTGCTTTGAAGGCCACAATAAATGACCCATATGACCTATAGTCTCAAAGATCCAATAAAATACTTTTTTCCTTTTGATCAAAGGTGACTAAATCATAATCACATTAATCAATGTGGAGATATAAGGAAGAATAACAAACGCAATATTCTAATTCTGGCTCAAGATAATTTAAAGCACAATATCCAAAAATGCAAACACCGATCGGGGTGAGTCTGAATGCACAGAAGCTAGTTGAAAATCCAAACTCATCTATGTATACAATATACACCCATCCCACATGAACGACGCTTATAACAAAATCGAAGGTTCCATTGTTTGAAACTATCAAATAAAGAAAAGACTTTAAAAATCGAATAGCTTTTATAAGTTGCTCTAAGTACACAATAACTATAAATCCAACCCAAGACACGCATATCAATGTTATCAGTAACCATCTCACAAAACCTAAACATGTTTTAGAAACTAAATTTTACTTCCCAAAGAGCATGACCCCAATATACCCGGCTAGCATGTGTTAGCCGTATACTTGAAAGCCATAATCACGAGGTCATAAGCTAAAAAGACTTATGAATCCAATATAACAATAGCTTATCAATAAAACGGATAAATGGAAGAAGCTATCTAAAACCACTAAGGATAACATCACTAGAGAAAAAGGTGTGAGATGTATTGCTAACCTATGCAGTTTAGTCTTGCCCTGCCTTAATTTCCTTAGAGCCACTCCTCTAGAGGCCTATAGAGGAATCAAGCCAAACTCAGCTTTTGCTAGATTAGAAAAAGCCTCCCTAGTCGTAGGTTTAGGACTAGATTGGTCGCCTTTAGACTCTTAGGATTTAGGTTTGCGTGTTTGTGTGTTAGTTGATTGTTGTTGTTGCTATCTTCCTCGCGTAAACTAGGTCAAAGCTTGCTATTGAGAGGATCGGCAGGAACATCCGAGGAGTTAACGTTGATTAAGGGTAAACGAGCACAATTAAAGGAACAAATCGTCCATGAGCAAGCAAAGTCACTATGCCTCCTCCACGATCATGTGATCTATGTGCGAAATGTTTGGTTGCAAACAAAATGCCATGCTATATTAAAATCTGCGTACCTAATTGCTTTAAGCCATTCCTTGGTATTGGTTTCCCGTGCTTGATTGACGTATTATGTTTAGTCATTAGTCCATATAATGACAATGCTTAGCATGTTAATTAGTTGTTCGATCAGTATGTGCCTCATGACAAGTTTGGATAAAGAGGGGATGATGCTTAAGGGTGGGGTATTATCGATAAGCGAGGTGAGACATGACGCCACTCCGTGCATGTTCACATAAAAACGTTGTGAAACCAAAAAAAAAGCTTCAGATAACAACTGATTTTCGACTAGGCGAAGACACGGACGAATTGGGTGGGTTAATATGAAAAAGGCTAGTGCGACCCTAGTCAATTAGACCGAGGCAAGAGCTATGTGGGAAATGAACAGAGTACGACCGCATTTCTCGTATGGGCAATATACAGGTGCAGGATCAGGTGACCCAAGTGAGACGGCACCTCAGTCATGGTTGGTTCTTACACACAGAACATACGATGAATGTGAAGTTTGTGTGTTGTGATTTAGGGCACCAAAACCTAAAATGCAC